>VZUI01091424.1:0-26667 GCA_013401135.1 Cettia cetti | reverse complement strand
GACACTGTGGCAGCTGCTGGCTGAATCTTCTCCGAGGGCAACTTGACCTTGGAGGTAAATTCCATGATGGACAAAGGGAAAAGGAATACATAAAAGAACCAATGGGGAACAGTCTCTGGGCAGAGACCAAAGTAGCCATAGAAACCCTTATCAAACTATGACAGTAACAAATTCCAAGGTATGGGGCCCACACCAGGATAACTAAAACTACACAAAAGTTATAATAAAAATCCTAAACTTATATCTAAAACCTATAAAACAAATTCTGCATCCCCACAGACTTTCAAAGCTTCAAGGTAATGTAGATGTTGTTTGGGGCTAACTATTAAACAGACATTTTGTGGTGCCATAATTTCACATAAGCTTGTTTCACATGAGCTTGTTTCCAATAATTAATTAAGGCCTGCAGAAATCCCTTATTGAGAGGATGGCCCAAAGGATTACTTTTCCCCCTGCCATTTTCACATTCTTCATTTACTGTTGTTCAAAGAGAAATTCAAGTATCCCAGTATTTATTTCTGAAGAGATGAGAACATAATGCATTTCTGCTCACTAACTATCCATAGTTGTTCTCTCATTGACTTCCATTAGGTCCCACTTCTAGATTTAATGATTTCTCAGTTCCCTTAATGATCTCCAAGCTAAGACCAAGTTTATTGTTTTTTTAGTGTACTCATTGGTCAACTTGCCTTGCTGCCCAGACTCTGCCTCAGCTCAATACTCACAACATTGACTGAAACATCTAAAGTTAAATTCTACTTGAAAAGGCAATGCAACATAATTAACGTCTTGCATCTGTTTTTATTTCAATGCATCTGATAAAGTAGTTGCCCTCTATTGGAACTCTCAGATAATAAACTTGTAGAAAGCAGAACTGTATTGTAAGGTTTGCTTTCATGAACCTCAATTTTGCCTCACTAATGAAACATTTAAGTTACCACTAAATGTCAGGAGCAGTAGAAGTAAACTTAATTTGTAAAAATCAACAGCAATCAATAAAGCATGCCTTAGCAGCAGCTAATGCTCTGCACTTTGTCAAGAAAGCTGCTATTTACTTAACATGACAGAGTTGCTTCTGAACAAGAAAGAGAAAGACCTGGAGGTAGGCTGAGAGATTAATAATACCAGATAAATGAAAGAGGTAACATTAACAGGTTTCACATCTTGGAGTGTATTCACAAGAGTGTCTCTGGAAGGAGAAAAAGGGAGGGAAAAGGACCAGTCAACTAATACCCATTATGTTTTCTCTGCACTTGTTGGAGTTTTCCCTCCCTGTTGATGGTATTATCTTATAATCTTTCATTGATACATCACCACCAAATGATGCAAATACTGGATTAACCATCAAGGCACAGGTACACCCATGTTAGGCTTCATCTGAATGGTCAAGAGAGTGGGTCTGCCCTCACCCTGCGGAAACTCAACAAGAGGTTCATCAGAAGGCGTGGAAACCAGCTCAGGTGGGCTTTGGACATTAGGAACTGGAGGAGAAAGAAGTGGAAGAGGAAGGCCTTGTTGCACAGGCTTCATAGGTCATAGAATCACACAGTGGTTTGATTTGGTTTGGAGGGGACCTTAAAAGATTACCTAGTTCCAAACTTTCTGGGATAACTTCCACTAGAACCAGTTGCTCAAAACTCCATCCAACCTGGCCTTGAATGCTTCTGGGGAGGGGGCATCCACACCTTCTGTGGCCATTCTGTTCTGGTGCTTCATTGCTTCATAAACAGTGAATATATTATATATAGATATATTCATCCTTCCTAATATATAATATAAACCTGTCCTTTGCCAATTTAATGTGATTCCCTCTTGTCGCTACATGCCCTTGTGCAAAAAGTCTCTCCAGCTTTCTTGTAGGTTCCCTTTAGGTACTGGAAGGCTGCTCCAAGGCTCCCCACAACCTTCTGTTCTCCAGGCTGAAGAACATCAATTTTCTCTGGCTGTCTTCATAGGAGAGATGGTCCGGCCTCTGATCATCTTCATGACCCTCCTCTGGATTTGTTCCAGCAGGTCCAGGTCCTTTTGTTGGGAGTCCCTGTACTGGATGCAGTATGTGAGGTGAAGTCTCAGAATGCAGCAAGCCAAAGAGAACAGAGAGAAGCAGTGAAACAAAGACAATGAAAAGAGATCTTTAAAACGGTAAGAGTAGAAGCCAGTAGCTGCACTTCAAGGACTGCATGAAGCAGCATTGATGAGTGGGCTGCAAGATGTTGCTTCTGCTTACATTCATGCTCCCTCCCTAATTCCGGGAGATGGAAGAAATCAATCTGGAAGCAAAATCTGATTGCTGTGTACCACAGATTATGAGTTCGCTTACACAAAATTCTGATTAATCCTGAAGCACTGTTTGCAGTACAACAGCTTTCTAGATTTTCATGGTATTTTTAAGCCTTGAGTGTATGACCTCCTTCTAACTACTGAACAGTTATTCACTCATTATGCTATGTAATGCAAAATGAATGCTCATTAGATAATTTCCTTATAAGTGCAGGTGATATTTCTTTGAGACTTTAAAATCAGTACTACTTTTTACAGTGCAGAGTAAAAATATGTTTTTCATGACAGACAATCCCAGTCCATAATGAAACTAGTGGGTGTTAGTCTCTTTGCTTACAGTTCTGCTCTCCAAATCATAAAAATTTGGCTCCTTGCAGTTTACTTACCAAAACTACACCAAACTACAAATATCAGTTGTAAGAAAAAACATACAAAGAAGCAGTGAGAAAGTGTCATTGATCTGAAGTGTAAGAATTTGTTTTGCATTCTCTGAGAAGAACCAGATCTCCTGTTTATATTTTTGGTGTAAATAAATGCAAAGCAAATGGGGTCAAAGTCTACTGTCAGCAAAGTTCAGAACATGACAGTCTTTCTTATCTTTCTTAGGTGGGGTTATAATTCAGAGGGGAAAAAATTGTTTTGTATTTAATAAGATTAAGTTAATTATTTGACATTATAGTTTTCTTTTTTTTTTCCCAGAAAAGCCAGAAATGTTTTATCAGAAGGTTCTCCTCACAAACTCTAAAGCTAAATCTGAGTGATAAACACAGCATACTCCACTAAGTTGCTCATTTTTAATATGGCAATTGGACAGGATTTATTTTTATTTCTTTTCTCCATATACTTAGAAAAATATGGCATAAAGCAAATCAAACAGCATATATTAGCATAAATGAAAGCCATAAAATACCTTATTATCATGATTTTTTATGAAAGATTTTATTAGCAGGCAACACAGGCCAGCCACTAAATCAACTTCATTAGGTAAATGCAGCTCCAAGAAGCTTCTGGCAGGACACTTGTTGTGTGGAAAATCCTTCCCACTGATGCAAGTCAAGAGCACGTTAATGCACTACGTCATTCTAAATTGGATCTTGCATTTAATGCTGATGAAGGCAGCTCCTTCAGACCTATAGGACCAAAGTCTTTAACAGAGCTCTGGGCATGCTGAAGAAATAAACCCACACAGCTTTTGGCATGGCACGTTACAAGTCTATCAGTGGTAATTGTTTTGTGTGTATTTACCTTGGTTGTAACAGCCAGTGCAGAAGAGCAGCCATGAGGGCAGACCTGGCCCCTGGGGGAGATAAACTCACACATCTCCCTCACGAATGCCACTCTTAACCCATTTCTGTCCCTGCAGCAGAAGCCGCCCCACAAGGCCCCAGTGTGCTCAGCAGTGCCCAGCAAGGCAAAGCCTGGCAGAGGACGGAGGGGTGTGAGCCAACCCACCTGGTGTGTCCCTGTCTGCTCCCTCTGGGCTCAGGCACCAAGAGAGGCTTCGCCCTGACTGAGGCAAATGTGAAGTGCTGGGCGTCCGTGACACCGCTGCAGAGCCTCCAGGTCCGATGGAGAATGAGCCCCTCAGCAACCAGTGAGGTAAGCTGGACACAAACACCTGCCTCATCTTAGGGGAGGAGTGAGTTATCCACCATGGCCATAGCTCTTCTACTCTTCTTCCTCTTCCATAGTGACAGGAAAACTCCACCAGGATTGGACATTCAAAATTCTCTAGGACAAACCCTTTGTGAACTCCTGAGGGAAAACAGCAGAGGAACTGATTATTGTGGAGTTAACAAAACATACACCTAGCACAGCATAAATGTCTGTCCAGAAGCATCATTCTCACTGAAAAAAGTACTATTCTCTGAGTACTATTCTCAGCCACATGCACATCCACAATAGTCCAGTTTAATGACCATGGTCATATCTTAGGTATTTTAAATGAGTGAAGCTTTCTTAGGTTTATATTCCTGGCCCCATATCTTTATTGTACCTTTGTTGCCTAAAATCCAGTACAGTTCCCTCAGTTCAACAAAATCAGCTAACTTTGGGCTTAACATCCTCAACTGCATGACAGAATGGGTCACGCAGTAATATTGCTGACTGCAACCACCTTTTCTGATCTGGACCTTAATAGTATTAGTCTGAGTCCTGCAGAGTCACCTCTGCTTAGGAAACAGTGGCTGTTTTATTTTGCTTCTTCAGGCATGCAAGAAGAACTTCCAGCACTGTTTATCTGGCTCCTGAATGCAGATGGAGCACAGTGTTTTACACAGCAACCCTGTGCCCTCTTGCCAGTCTGACAATCACCTGAATACAGACTCAAGAATTTGCAGGCTGAGTACATACCTTTGTGGCAGTTCTAGTAAACTTCTTGGAAGCTGCAAGTCTTACAGGGACCAAGAAAATTTTTGGGAAAACAAAACAAGTACAAAGAACGAGAAAAGGAAAGCTTTTACCTTGTGTATTTTTTTTAATGTTATTTTCTCTGCCCATTCCATCCAGTAACCATAAACAAAACCTAGCTCAAACTAGATAATTAACACATTCAAGTTTCATATGAGAAAAAATTTAGATGTGATTAATCCGCCCAAAAGTAAACACAGATCTTACACTGAAGTTGAGGAAAGCTATGCAGAATTCAGGCTAAATAAAGTAATGTTTGTGAGGGAAGTATCAGCAGGAAGTTTGGGGAAAACCTGACACAGACACTGGTAGAAGACTGCTGAGACAAACAAGATATACAGTACTACAATGGTAGGAGAAAATATGTCATATGTGGTCTAGAAATTCATCTACATACATGGTCAGTAGCATAAACTCATGAGGAATGGTTCAGGGAGAATCATGTTGCTTCTTTACAAGAGCAATAATAAACAGGAGAGCTGGTGTGCAAATCCTCTCTTAATACAGCTAAAGCCCCTCTTGAAAGCAGAGGGGGTTTTGATAACTGGGTACTGGTCTTTGAACTGTAATCCCTGGAGGAGTTATTCTTCTGCAGTGGGAAGGTCTCAATGCCAAGGGGGAAATACTCTAACAGGGTTAGGTACATCCTGCACTCTGTAGGACTGCCTTCTCCTTCAAAGTCCTGAAATATGTCACTATTCAGCAGAGAGAGACAGCATATTTCACTATACTGTGAATATGTATATGACTGAAATAGGTAACTGAAAGAAAAAAAAAAACATTTATAGATGTCTAAAATGCATTTTGAGGGACAGGTAACAGATCAGGGCAATAATTATACATATTTAATAACAATCATGATTGGTACATCCACCAAAGACTAAGAAGCCTAGGACGCAATAAATGTTCTGGTAACTTTATTAATTTTCTAGCCTGGGTGGATATACATATATTTATGAATTACATTTTCAATTTATGGTGAATTAAGTTACATGTCTCTGGAGAGGTAACTCAAACAGTAGAGGCAATGATTCCCAGCTCTGCAGGAAGTTCTGACTCTCTAAAGATTGAGGTGCAGCAGCAGGCAGGAAACCCAGTCCCAGCACTGCCTGGTCCCAGGCGTTGCATCCTCATGGAGCCAATCACAGGGCTAATGTATGATATTTGGGGAGCAGGTGATGGATCTGGGTCCTTTTTTGAAGAGACTTTCATACAGCACTGCTCTGGCTCTGGCTCTGACTCTGAAGTTGCCCCTCCTGGCTTTCTTACTTCCCACCGAGCTTACAGCTCCTTTTGCTCAGCATGGCCAAAGAGCTTTCCCCACATTTTATCCCTGACCTTGATGCTCTCTCTCACCTCTCACCTCTGGACCCCACCCTGCCCTGGGTCCCTCACACCCTCCCCACCACACCTGGGGCTGCCACACTCGCTCCCCAAAGCACAGCCACTGATTTTGCCTGCACCCAGCTTCTGCCCAGGCCTTCATCACTACAACTTCCTCCAACAGCTCTGAGCCAACTGCAGAGAAAATCAGATCGAGCAGAGTGTTACACTGCCAGACTGTCCAGGAGAAGGGTTATTATGTGGCTGCAGGCATTTCCAAAGGGCTGATGCCTGTCCACACACTGGTGTGATGACTTTTTCCCTGGATCATCCCTCCTATGGCAAACACCAGGTGCCTATTTATAATCTGGGTCAAATTCCCTGTCACTCCTACCGAATTGAAACAAATCTACACAACTGCAGCTAGAAGGTCTCCAGACAGTGCACTTTCTGTTTCCTTTCCTTGGCAAGAAGCCTTTCCCATGAGGACCAAGATTCCCACTCATTTCAGTGATACCAAACTGCAGTTCTGGGTGACTGCATTCCTAGCCCGCTTCTGCTGAAATGCTGCCGTTTTTCATTTGAAGGCATATTTCAACATAAAATGTAAAATTTGGCTAAACCTGAATCAGAAAAAAGGATTAGGAAGGCAGAGGAATAATAATACATCAATTTAGCAAAAAATCTTGCTGTGAATATAAAATACTGTGTCAGTAAGCTGCATCGATTGATTGAAGAAAATTCAAAATGCATGAGCACTCTTATCTTTCCACTGCACCTTTTTTTTGTTGTGCTTGTACCAATGCACATTTTACAAAGATTAATATGCTCCCACCAAATCTATACAGTTCTATGAAATCCATAGGGACATCTGGCAAGAATATTTTTTTTCAGTGTATTCCTTGCAAACAGATTAGTAACCAGTGAAATATTCTTAAGTGAGAGGTTAAAAGGAAATGGATCTGTTATTGATGCAGAAAGGAGATCAGTGAAATTTAAAATATGAAGTTCTAGGATAACATCAGGTTGAGCAAAAGACCTTTCCCCCTCAATTTGGAAAGAGCAAATAGCTGTTGAAAGAGTGCATAAAATAGAAAGGGAACATTAAAAGCTTAATCACTAAGGAGTTAATGAGTGTCTTTGGCAAACCTGTTATCATTTGCATGTTTTCCCTGACTTCACAGGAATACACAGTGTAAGGTTATGTCTTACATAAATAGGACAGAAAGGAAATGAATGCATTTTTACCAACTGGGAAAAGAACTATCATTAGAAGATTCTATCAATATCTATTCCTTATTTGCACCTCTTCTTCTCTTGAGAAAACCATTTACAGCCTGAACTTATAGCTGAAGTTAGCAGTCATATTGGACCATATATCATATCTCAACATACCCTTAGAGAGTCAGCTTAACACAGCATCAGCAAAGGCATTAAGAGACTGATGCTTAAAGTTTCTGTTGACATGAATTTCATTTGAGTCAGATGCTGAACTGCCACTGGAAAGTTTGCTTATGACTGACTTGTGTAGACTCTGTGCTGATAAATTAAATGAGATTTAGACATGGACATTGTTAAAACACTTAAAGAAAAGCAGTCAACAAGTTAATGTAATCATTCTAATAAAGGTCTTTTAAATCCAAGGGGACTGGGGTAGTAGCCTACTTTCACAGAAGAAACAGTACTGGAATGAGCAAGGTTTTCCCCACAGACTTTAAAACACTTCACCAAAACTACCAGCAGTGTAACACATTTGGGAGATTTGCTTGGGAGTGAAGGTGAAGTACAGTGGCAGGCAACCAAAAGTACCTGAGGGCAGTACTCAGGAGGGCAGTTCACATACCCGTGTCCTTTATCCCCTGTCTAGAAGAGCTGTGCAGCTTTATGTTGACAAGCATTACAATGAGCCATCCATTTTCAGAACTATCACACTAGGAAGATTTACAGCACATTTACAAGATCTAGCACTAATTTTTTTGCAAGAACATACAATGGATCACTATTAAGATGGTATAGATCACTCATTTGCCATGCTAGGAGGCAGGACTGTCACCTTCTTTGTCATCAAGACATGCAGGTGAGTGAAAGGCAAACATAACAATGGATTTATGAGGTGCAATGTAATTTTACTCTGCTTAAACCAAACATCTGTATAGTCTAAGCAATATCATGCCCTCCTGAATTCTACTTCAAAATCCAAGAGCATATCCATCAAGGCAATTACCTACATCAAAAAGAGCTGTAAATTGAATACCGGAGATCAAAAAAGCACAGCAAGATGGTTTCACAACAGCCTTGAAGCTCTAATCAGTTCTCCTGGGCATTACACCCTTTAAGCACAGATTTCAGGAAAACTGCAAAAAATCCACCACTATCTTAAACCAACACCCCTGACTGTAAATGCAGCCCTGAAATGTAAACTTCACCATGTAGTCAGGAGAACTGAACAAGCTCTGGTGGCATCTGGAGTGAATTCCCTCTGCCTGACACCTCGATCAGCTGGGAGTCAGGTCAGCACAGTGTGGGGCCCGAGCTAGGGGAACCTCATATGCCTTGTGCTCATTTCTGGTTTTGCTCCCATTTTGCAATAGGATTATCAGGATGAAGAAAGTTATGCACCAAAGAAGCAACGATCATGCTACTGGCACCTTGTTAAGGCAACAGCTGAGTGTTGGACAAGCTGCACACACTCCAGAGCCACTGAGTCCAGTCCCCAGACATCTCCAAAAGGACATAAGGTGATGCCTGTGAGTGCTCACCACTGAGCAACTCACTCACATCCTTGTATGTTTAGGGCCCCAAATCAGTAATTTGTGTTTGTCTTTAATCAAGCTGTGCCAATGTGCACATTAATTTAATCCTCAGTTACAAAGAGAAAATATGTTAATATAGAGAATAGTCATTGCCAGAAAAATAAACTGGCCAGCTTCTAAAAAAATTTGTAAGGGGAAGATCTACAAGCTGCAGAAATTATTGGTTCATTCTTTTCCTCTAATTATCAACTCAATGAGTGCCCCTTTGTTTTTCGGGTCACTCCCCAATTACATGTTTCCTTTGTTCCACAACATTTAATTATTTTCTAGTGTTGCAAAATTAACTGGACAGGTTTCTTAATCTTGTGTCTACAAAGAACTTGTTGTAATTGCAATGAATGCTTTCATTTTGCTGGTGTCTGAAATACGATTTGCAGGGGAAGGGGGAGTGCGGGTTGATGCTAGTCCCATCATTAATAACATTCCTTCAAGGATTGTAGTGGTGGGAGTAAAAACCCCAAAGCTTTTATATAATAACAGCATGTGTTTGCACGTGAGCTGCTCCTTTAAGAAGCCTTGGGCTACTGGAAGTAGAGTGATCCAGAGAAAAGGCAACCCCAGAGCTATAACAGAGGGCAGAGGTTAATTCTTTTGGAATATTTACCATAAGAATGGTCACTGCACATCCTCTCCCTGAAGGCTTCACTGAAATAGAAGTGTTTGCCATTGGCACTGCCCTGCTGGTAGAAGGTAAGTTTGGTGTGCGACCTCTGCAGTAGTAAATTTTTTTCCTCCTATTATATCTGGTAAGGGGGGAGAAGGAAAATTGAAGTGAACAGCATTTGTGGTATGCTGACCCTGGTTACAGTGGCCACATCACCAGTACTTCTGGTGAGTAAATCAGGGTGAGCTGCAAGCTCTTTGCTGTGAATGTCTGAGCTCTATGCATAGCTGTGGCAGTGAAGTACTTGATACTCAGCTCTCTTCTCAGGGATTTGGGATGTAGTATTTTGTTGTTGACTTTTAAAGGCAATTTTATCTTCCTCTGGGGAAAGAAGTTGAAATGACTGATAATCTCTCAATAAAATTGGACTGCTTGTTTTGTGGGTTGTGATGGCTGTATTACAATCAAACATGATAACTCCAGAAAACCTGTAAACTGTTAGCATACATCCAGGCTGCATTGGTAGCACTGTAATTAATGGCTGCTGGGTAAAAGTGACAAACCATATCAATTTAATTTAGCCAATGTGATCTTTTCTTAAGCCATATGTCACTTATTGAGAGACTGCCACAAAACTGTGGATTTATATCTACCTGGCAGCTAGCAAAGGCTCATAGCTAGGATTATGTTGGTGTCAGTCCTACAGAATGGGCCTGGGATCCCATTCCTGCATAGTGCTGCTCAGAGAGGGATGTGGGAATCGTGGGGCCCAAAGGCAGGGCAGGAGAAGCTGTAGGCACCATCAGAGTGGGATAAATGCCCATTAGCTCACCCCATGAACATGGAGCATGGGTACTCACCTTTGCCTTGCACCTGAGCTCATATCTGGCTGCAAAAGAAATTTGGAAATACTGTCAGACACTCTTCCTTGGAAGAGAGAGGAAAAAGCTTCTACTTCTTGCCCAGGGGCAGGTTGCTGTCTAAACAGAGTCCAGGGCTAAGTCTGGCTGACAGTCCCTGAGCCCTGTGCAGAGCCTGGCAGGATCTGCACTCCGATCCTGAAGGGTGGGAGGCAGCAGGAGGGCAGGGACAGTGCTGGGGGCTGGCAGAGCCCAAGAGCCGGGTGCTGCTGGGGACCTGCTTGTGGCACCATGGCCCTGCCAGCCTGACCTGTGCCGGGGCTGCAGCCTGCTGGGGACCTGCAGTTATGCAAGGTCCAGCAAAGAACCCCCTGGTAACCTTCAGTTAAAACTAGGTGTAGGCTAACACATTTCTGGATTACTAAACACAAGTATTTTCCATAGGGTTTTAGGCAGAATATGCCCAGTAGATTGGCAATAAAACTTCATTATGGTCATTTGGGTTAGAAGACCAAACTAAATAATCAGGATTAATTCACTTTCTGAAACATTCTGAGACAAAGGCAATGAAGAGTTTTCCTTTTTTTATGGCAGCTTCCTACTGCAGTTTGCAAAAAAAGTTGTGATGAAGGGTTGCATTCACTTTATTAAGTGGACACATTTGCTGATCTAAAAATGAAAATTCAAAGCTTTTTTTTTTTAATTTAGTAAGTTCTCTGTACGCTCATGCTGACCTTCAAGAAAGCAGAATCTTGTAAAGCCTGAGGCTTCCAAAAACAGGGAAAAGATAGAAAAAAAATCTGATATAGTAATAACTCTTCAGCTCTACTCTAAATATGCTCAGAACACATCTCTCCTAAAGGCTTCTCTGCATTTGGGAGAGTTGACAGCACTTTTACCCTGTGGGTGGGAGGTAATGTGGCAGGAAGGAAATAAAAACAGCAGATCTCAAATGGCTCCAAATATTTCTCCTGGAAATAGTTTGTTATATGTTGTGTAATGATAGACACACATCAGCTGTTACTATGGTTATGCCATCAGCCATTAATGCAATTAAGGTAGAAGCAGGATTTCTGACTAGAAAAAAATCATCCATCTTATGTAACTGCAGAATTAAGACAATAAGCATAAATAACTACACTACTTTACAGAATTAGGGGATAAAGATTTTTTCTGTGCTACATCATTTCTTTTTCCAAGAAGAACACAAAGACATAGTGCCTCTCATCTAACTGAAACTTAGAGACTGGATGTTGAGTCAGAGCCTCATCAGAGCTAAAATAATTCAGGTCATCTTGAAAAGGGCATTAAAAGACAAAGCTTGAGTTTAAACCAGTGAAGGATGGGCTTTGGAGTGGCGCAGCTCTGTGCTGGGTGAATATCTCAGGTTGCTTGGATCCCTCTCTGAGGACCAACATAAATTTATTTTTTTAAATCTATCAGTGACTGCTTTTCATAATTAGATTATTCCTTTCCATGTATAGCCTATTGACGAGGGGCAGTAATAAGATTGAGCTGGTGTGATTCAAGCACTGTGTAGGCTACCCTGAGACAGAGGCCCAAAGGGAGGCAGGCTGACTGAGACATGGCTGAGGGATTTCTGTGCTTAAACAAAAAAAGAACGTTATAATGGATATTAAATATAAACCATTTCTCTATCAAAGTCAGGCCTGGACATGTGTACACCAGCAGCATGTGCAGGCTGTCAAACTGCCTCCTCTGCATCTCACTTGCTCTGAACCCTGAACCATGTGTTCCTGCATGGAGCCTGACTTTTACTTACTTCTCTTACTATAACAAAAGGCAGAATTACAGATAAGATCGAACCACTTCTGTTCCACATGACTGATGAAGTCTGAAGCACTGGCTTGAGCCATGACTTCTCTTCTGAAAGCCTTTGTAACTTGCGTGCAGACTGACCACTACAGATATATTCCCTGTGCATAAGATTCCACTGTAATTATTGCTCTCCCACCAAAGAAAACAGCAGTATCATTGTAGATATTTTCCATTTCCAATTGAATCACACCGAACAATTTGTCTTTCAGCCCTGCTTGGTTTCTGTCTGAATGGCTTGACAATTATTTCCTTCCGCAAAATCAAAGAGCTGCGAACGCCCAGCAATCTGCTGGTTCTCAGCATTGCCCTGGCCGACTGCGGGATCTGCATCAACGCCTTCATCGCTGCCTTTTCCAGCTTCCTCAGGTGTGGCAGAAAGGTTTTCCTAAGGCATGCTTGCAAGAACCACATGAAAACTAACAGCTTAAATTCTATGAGGTCTAACTAATTAAATGGCTCTCTTTCTACCGTAAGTCATAGCCAACCTTCTCATTCCTTCAGTCTGAAATAGCAAAACAAAACCCTATGTGGTTCTACCAGGCAAGTGGAAAAGGAGATTTTACTGCATATAATCACTGACAGGTTATAAGAATGACTAGAGAAGACATTTAGCCAGACTTCTTTACCAGTGGTTATAGAAGCTACTTGAATATTAAAATATCACTTCACTAAACCTCTAGACTGACCTCTGGTTTGTCTGCAAGTCTTTATCTGTTTGTTGTGTTGCACTGACTTGCCCATATTGACAAATTGGCTCCTCACAAAGGAGGCAAACCTTGAAGATCTAGATGATTGGATGAAATGTAGATATCAAATTTAAAAACCCCAACTTTTGAATACACAGATATAGGGTTATATTTTCTTCTTAGCATTAAGAGTACAAATAGCTGTTGTACCATAAGAGACACCACAGCAAGCAAAATGCTGGCAAATACCTAAAAGCAAGCACAGTAACATCTTTCAGTGTCTCTCAGACAGATAGGACGAGCACAGGATATCATTGTACCCTCTCTGTTGATGCAATTTCCGAACACGTCTTCACCTTTCTCTATCATTTTCTTAACACATTCCTTGTTTGTTGACAGATACTGGCCCTATGGCTCCGATGGCTGTCAAATCCATGGCTTCCACGGCTTCCTGACAGCACTGGCCAGCATTAGCTCCAGCGCCGCCGTCGCCTGGGACCGATACCATCACTACTGTACAAGTAAGGGCCACAATTTACCTCACAACCTTCCCACATCCTGCAAAGGGCACCTGGCTTAGGCTTCTGAGAATCAAAGCAACCACATACTTATCATTTGTGTATCTTAGATGTGGGGTTTTTTCTTACACATTAGATAGAGCAAATATCAACAGTTTCGCCAAAAGGCCTCTTCCCATACAGGGGGAAATTACCAACCAACTTCAGGAGATATTCTCTCATCCAGATCACAACTTGTGACCCTCTTGCCATGCTTTCTCTTAATCCATAAGTAACCTTTAAAACCAAATTCCAAATAAAATCCAATTCCTTGTATTGAAGAAAAATCTGTTCATCTTAGGCTTTCATCCAACACCAACACCCTGCTCTGTACCAAACAGATGATCATGTCCATGCAGAGTTTACTAATTATAGATAAATTTGGTGTAAGCAGAGAGCTGCCTCTGCAGAGACATGATGGGGCAGACAGAGCTCAGCAGCCCTTGTGCAACACACAGGCATTTTGGGGTACAACAGACTTTTTTTACCTACAGAGCCTTTCAGGCACAGCCTCCATGTGATTCCAGCAGCACTCAAAGCATGCAGGCAATGTGGGCAGTCTGATGATTCTGTTAGGAAAGGCTGCAAACTTTTTAGTACTGCAATTTTTGCAGGAATTCCGCTCAGGCAAAGAAATGTATTTTCTCATGTCTAGACAAAGGCTCCAAATAATGCAGGCTGCGAGCTAAATCCATACTAACACCCCTTGGACACTGAAATGCTTTTGGAGCTGGAAGAGGAGCATCTGTATTTTATGAGAGAGAGCCTGAAAATAAGTGTGTCTGGAAAAGACATTTTACTCTCTGCCACACTGACTTTAATGCTTTTGTGTCATGCATTCCTCCAGTCAAGAACACACAATACATTAAGAGCACAGGCAGAAGGACCCTAAGGGCACAAGCTTCTTTACTTTGCTCAAATTGTTACTTCCTGATGGCCAAACATGGCTCCTACAGCCAACATTTTGAACAACAAAACAAAACGAAAATCCCAGAAGGTGCCCATTCCCTGCGGTTATTCCAGTAAAACTAGCCCCTTCTAGTTCAATTCTTCACATGCTGATTGCAAGGAAGATTAAGTCATATTTCATAGATGTGCTACACCAAGCCCACAGGCTATACTGTGTTCTCAATCCATACATTAAACTCCTGTTGACACCGGTGTGACTTGCATGCCTCTACAGAAGGTACAAAATACCTTTACCTAAAATACAAGGCTATCAGCCTTTTATCTTCACTCCCCAGGATTTGGTACTCCTTCCAGGCTCAATTACATCATCCCCAGGTTTTTTTGTTATGTCCTAACAGTTTCCCAAGAAACCCCTTGTTGTGGCACTCATCAGCTTGGCACTTGATTATTCACTATCTCTATCTCTGGGAAGAAAGAGCTGATGAGAATGCAAGAGATTACTATGATGATAGGACAACTTGGGACTTTACAACCATTCTGGGTGCTAATATCACAAATTCGTTCACCAACATTCCAAAAATTTCCCAGGTTTTTAGATTTGGAAGTCAGCACAGTCCTAAGTGACAAAGCACTACCTTTGGAGTGTTTTGATAACCAGTCACTCACCAGCAATCAGGTTGATATTGCTTGGCATATGAAAGAAAACAGTAATATCACCCCACATGACAAAGAAGTCAGGATATTTTACTCTTCCCTCTTGTGGTTTTGTTTGGGTTTTGTTTTTTTTTTTACTTCCAGGCAACCACACTGGGCAACTCTCTTTTCATCCCCTAAGTGTGGTGCTGGGGTCTATGAGATGCTACTTTGACAGCAAAGAGGAGAGAACTAGAGAAATAACCTAAAAGTATGCAATAAGAACAGAAATAGCAGGGGAGTGTGAAGGGTATTGATGTCAATCTCTAGCAAGATGGGAAAAAAAGATTTTAAAATTTGATCATTAGGGGGAAAAGAAGAAAACTGAAGTAGTTCTATGTTAGTGCCTGACAGTGAAGAAGAAGAGGACAGATGCTGAGGAAGCTGTCTCTCAGCAGCCAAGTATTCAGGATTGAAGGTGACAGCTGAGATCAAGGCAGACATTGTCAGTTCCTCCCTGGCCATTCACACTCCATTCACACTATCATCAGAAGTTTCTGAAGAAGGGGAGAATCCTGGTCAGTTCATAAGCTGAGCATAAAGTTACAGATTTAAAAGGAAAGAAAAAAATATAGATTTTAACTTGCATTTAAGAATTAGGATGAAACAGAAAATCTGAAGTGATTTAGATCTGTACTTCTCTCAATATCATAAAAGAGAAGACAAAACCAGTAGGGATTTCATAGCAGCATTCAATTTCTGTAAGTAGAATTACAGTGACTTTTATCTAATCTTTAACAACCAAGATAACCTGGGTTGTTACATTCAAAGATTACCAAGCTACCATTTGCTAAAATTGAAGCTGTCAGCTCTGTCAAGTTAGCAGTAAGTCCTAAACTCCTGTCACATTGACTGCAGCCACTCTGCCACATTCCCTTCACCTAGTTTGCACCTGTATCAGTTTTCCCTGACAAAATGTTGATGTTTATACAAATCTTGCATTTTTCACTGAAGCAGGACATAATCACCAAGACAATCCAAGATGATGGTGAACTATAGCATTTTTTTTAAAGGAGTAAAAAAATCCCTTAATTAGGTTATTTTAAAAAGCTTTTTCTAATGATATGCATAGAAGAAGCTAGTACACATTACAGCTTTCTTACTCCTACAATAATGAATACTTGTGAGCACCAGTGACTGGTGCTTTTTGCACTGTAGATAAAGTAGGTGCTAACACCTATTTTATTTATGACTGATATATATTTTTTCTTATCAGATTTTCAGATATTTCTGTCTTTGACAAACTTAGCTAATCTTAAATGATGCATGCCATTAAGTCTTAATATTATACAGCTATTATAAATTAACCATTGACAAGAATGAGGAAAAGGGACTATTTTTCCCCTCCATCATAGAAAATCCTGTTGACCTTTCATTTGAGACACTCCTTTTGAACAGCAGACTGTCTGCCACAGTGTCAGAGATGTATTTTTCAGCCTGTGAAAATCAGCTAAATGTTTGAATAAATCATAAATCTTAAGAAAAAATACATTCATAAATGTTTCCACAAACTAAACCCCGAGGTATAGTTTGTGATTATATCACTAAAAACTGGCCTTCATGATCAAAATGATTAAGGTTCTATGCTCTATCTAGCACTTGCTAAAAGTTCATCTTTTGGCATCACAATTTTAGTAATCTTTGAATGATGGGGGAGCAATCTTTCTGTTCCAAAGCAATTAGAGAAATCACTTAAAATTCTCTGTATTAATTTTTCACTGTATGGAAAAGAGAGGCTTCCCTTCTGCTTTTTAAAAGGAGAAAACCAGAGCACAAGAATGATTAGGACCAAACTGCCAGCACTGGGCCCTAATTAGGAATTATATTTGTAAGCATATGCTGAACCCCATACATATGCATTTAATTGAATTAGGACCTACACGGCTATTACATTAAATTTTATCAGCCCAAGAAAAGGCATTTAAGATAAAGCAATGGCCAGCTGTGCACAAAAACAGCTGAACTGCTCTCAGCTTGTGCTCTTGCTCTCAGCCCTCTCAGGGAAGGACATTATTGCCACGTGAGCACAGCATGATTCTTTCACTGTTCTTGTACTGAAAATGGCTTTTCTGAGTAAAATTAAAATAATCTCAAGATCATTTGATGTTACATTCTTATCTTTTTAGCTACTTCTGATGTATGTGTAAATATTTTCTAAAGGGTCAACCAGCAGCTGATTTTACCAGGTCAACTTCACCATTAATCTCATTTTGCAAAAGGTTAAAGCCAAAAGGAAAAATTTAATTTTGATAGTTCTGATTTTCTCCTCTTCAATGCATCCAAAGTGGGGCCACTTAAGTGTGAGAGGAGAGAAAAGATGAGCTCAGCCCAGAAATGAGCTTTCCAAAGGCAGGCTGTTGAGACATGCCTGGTGCCAGACTCCATTATTGCATAGTCCTTTTATTCTACATCTAGTAAGAAAATGGTGATCCCTAACTCCCACAGAAAATTAACTAAAATAAATTTTTCCCTACAGTTTTTCACAGAAAAGGCTCAAACACTAGAGTAATAAGATGCTTAGGCTATATTGCTTCTTTGGACTGGGAGTTTAAGAATAATTACAAATTACTAAAAAGTAGCATTTCTATTTCTAGTCCCCTAAATCAAAAACTATTCTCTTCATCTATGTAATTCTATAGTCATATTATGTGAGTACTGCAAAGCAGTATTTAAGCCTTTGCAGCCAAAATACATCTTCTATGTAGTAATCATATGAAAGACAGATGTTAGTCTTTATTAACAATTCTTCATTAGTAATCACTACAAAATTACTAAAAAAATCAAAATTTTTTTTCTAATACCAAATATAAAACCTAGAGTATTCCATACAGAGCATTTTCTTTAATTTTCCTTGGTTTTCAAATTGCAATGTGTACAACTGTCTTTTCCCATGATTAATTTTTGAACACCTGTACCAAACTAATTTTCCCAGCTGATTTTTAATACAATTCAAACTTTTTTTTTTTTTTTTTTTCCCTGAAGAACCTCTGGAAGATAAGAAAAAGGAGAGGAATGGAACCAGAACTCCTGTAAAAGGCAGATCTACTAACACTCTTTATTTTCCTTTTTTAAAATATACAAAAACAGTACAACACAAAATAGCTACTGTAGAGTTTGTGTTTCTTCCTGGAGCTGCTGCCTCATGGGGTTCTCCAGCCTAGTGGCCCCAGATTTCCTTCACCCACAAGTCAGCCACATCTGGCCCCAGGGCTGGGACTCACCTCATGCACCTCGTCCCCAGTCCTTCACCTCTCAGGGAAAGATCAGAATTGACCTGAATCTTCCTGCCTGCTGTCGTGATGCTGCTGTCTAAGGGCAGACAAAAAGATTGCTCCCCAGCCTCAGTGAAAATTACATTATTCCTTGTCCCTAATGGGAAATTGGGTTAGAAAGGAGTGCTGGAGAAAGTCACTGCTCTCCTTGCTGGTGCTGCTGGCATCATGGGCTGCTCAGTGTGGGCATGAGACAGACACTGGCCTCAATAACAAAATTATCCAGACTTTTTTACGTGCAAGCAGTGAGGCTAGCACAATATCCTGCAGCAGCAAGGAAGCCTGCCTTCTCCATGAAGAAATAGTTCCTGTGTCTTCTCGAGTTTCCAATCTTTCATTACATTCCTATGGTATTTGATGGAACCGGATGAGATAGGTACAAGGGAACACTTTACTATAAAATTAGAAAAAAATTACTAATGCTAAGCTTCACATTTCCTGTTACAGGCTAAGTGATGATCTGAAGGGCAAAATTACTTGTCCAGCAGTATTTTTAGAACAATCTCTGTTCTCAGGTTATATATATATTCACATATATACTGATGGCCAGTAATTTTAGAACACAGTGTATTAGATATCCACACATGCTGTGCACTCCTGACCAGGCAGAAAGGAAGAAGGCAGAGGCTGGGGAATGTGTGCAGAGTCACATTTCTGATCTGACCCACACTCTGCAATGGGACTCTGTTTCTTCAAACACTGTTTATTGCATCACCCTCTTCATTCTACTCTCTGCCTCATCTGTGTCGTTAAACACATTCCCAAAACACAAGAATATAATGTTTGTAACAGCAGCTGTATCTCCAGCATGGTACAAAGCTGAGCAGCAATCCAGCATTTGTCTAAGTAAAACACACAAAAGGGAAGTACAGTTTGCTGTTTGCTAAAATCTTCCTTCATATTTTATGGAAGAGTGATTCCTCCAGACTCGGGTCAGTTTCAGGATACAAAACATGAACAACTGCTTGTTGGGCCTGAGGCCCAAGGGCCTGACAGCTGTTCCAGTGGTTTTGTTCGGGGCATGGAGACCCCTTTTCCTCTTCCCACAGGGAGCAGGCTGCAGTGGAGCACAGCTGCCTCCATGATGGTGTTTGCATGGCTGTTTGCTGCCTTCTGGTCCGTGATGCCCTTGCTGGGGTGGGGAGAATACGACTACGAACCCCTCCGAACCTGCTGCACCCTGGACTACAGCAAAGGGGACAGGTGAGGGCCAGGGCCAGCTCCCACAGGAGCAGAGGGCAGGCTGCCATCCCCTAGGATGGCCTTGGTGGCACACAAACCCCCCCAGCTGTGCCCACCACTGTTTTTGGGACAATGTCCCTCCCCAGCAGCTGGGACAAGGCAGGCACCACCCAAGGCTGCCTGGACTTGCATGGTGGCACACAGAACAGCCAAAATCAGTTTCCTCTGTGGGAGAGGCTGGTGCTCAGCTTTCTGCCACTCCCTCACTCATCTATACACTCCATCTTTCCTGGGTTTAGGGCTTGAAACTCTTTCAGAATGCTTTTGGCTTTATGCAGGCCAGCACAGATGTCTAAGTAGTGATGTTTGGGTTTAGATTACAAACACCTGTTGTGAATTTCTACAATACTATCCATCCCACACACAATAGCACGCAAATGCTGCACCTGAAGCATGTTAACAAAAGTGGTTTTAGCAATTTTAAAAGTTAAGAGATGCACTGGAGTTGAATTAACACCCTCTTTTTTTCTTCCCTTCTCACCTTTTCCAGAAACTATGTCACATTTCTTTTTGCTCTGTCCACTTTCAATTTCATGATCCCAGGCTTCATCATGCTGACTGCCTATCAGTCCATACACCAAAAGTTCAGGAAAACTGGGCACTTTAAGGTAAGAAAGCTCCCTGAACCCCTGTAATCACCTTGACAAAATAGAACTGCATTCAGTAGAGAAAAAGTCCTTGAAAAAAAAAATCAATTTCTTTCACAAAGACTTTGACTCAGCTCATTCTGTCCTAACTCCCCAGTGCTACTTGAGTAGGAGGGTAGTGCAGCAGGGGATGAAGGATGGGGCCATTCACAAGGTTCATGGAAACACCATCCTTGGAAAAGTCAACATTTTACCAGACAGCCACATTTGCCCCAAGCTAGAGCTGTAAGCAGTTCCCCATCAAAGAGGGAGTCGGACCAGTGATCCTGAAGATTCCCCTCCATCAACACTGGTCCAACTCTCCTCAAGAAATAAACACAGAGCATACAGAATATTTGCCAATAGCATGTCAATATTTATCCAGATAAATTTATCTCAAGAAGGATTGCTATTTCCTGCTTTGCTACAGGCCTTTGGCTTATGGCTGAGGAAGAGACAGAAGTACAGCTCTGCAAGGAAACATGCAGGCACCCCGTGGAGAGAGAAGGGCCTTCCCGTACATTTTGTGCTACACTTGGCTGAGGAAACTCAGAAATCTTTATGAGCTGGAAACAAAAGAATTGTTCTGGTGTGGCAGGTTTATGGGAATGTAATGTGGTGATTATATGAGCTGTTTGCAGAGGTGCAGGCTGTACAGTCTGGGGCACTATGCATGGCTGGTGGGCACAGCCAACCCCTGCACTCAGTAAAGACTGTCAGATCTCAAGAGAGATGTTGTATAGACAGAGGCAGTCAGGCAGACTTGTTTGTAGCTGACTGGAATAAAAACATGTGCCCTCTGTATATTTCTTGAACAAATCTCAGTGTTCATTATTATGTCTATTACTTTTTTCCAATGAGTTTGTATGCAGTAGCATGTGATTTCTTTCTCACAATACTCTGTAGCTGTGCAGACAAGTTAAAATGCAGAAAATTTAAGGATGAAATGATCACTTCTTTTGTCATTAATATTTATAGGATACTTGGGAACAGCTGGTCACAAACACCATGGATAGGGCCCTACCATAAATGACAGAGAAATCCTCCTACCACAACATAGCTACTGCATTTATTTGTTGCATGGCACTGGCTTCACACAGTTTGTCTGCAAGACCATCTAGGAAGTCAGCAAAATATCATTCCTTTTCGTATGCTTTTAAATTTTCACATTTCCCTCTCCCTCAGCAGAAGTTCCTGGCCATGGCTTCTATATCTAGCACACACTGATTTAGCTGATCTACCATAAGGTGTTTTGCCAGCTCTGCCACTCCCCACCCGTGCCCAGGATCAGGCTTTGGTGCTGCTGTGCTGTTCTATCCCATATCCTGTGTGCTGATCCTCTCCTGATACTGGACACAAACCACGGTCCCACAGGACCTCTCCCATCCATTTGTTGCAGTGTCTGGTTGTGAAACACAAAGAAACCTACTGCTCTTGTTTTTCAGTTTAATACTGGTTTACCATTGAAGACTCTGGTCATTTGCTGGGGTCCCTATTGCCTCCTGTGCTCCTATGCAGCAGTGGAAAATGTGATGTTCATTCCACCAAAATACCGCATGGTACGTCAGTGCCCCCTCAGAACACAAACAGTGAAATTCTCCTCACCCTCCTCTCTCTGTCTCTATGGAACAATGCCTATTTACTCACTACTGGGTTTACTTGTAAAAAATTATGTAAAAAGTAGTTCTTTTCCTCGAAGCATTCGGTTCATCTACCATTTTTCAGTGAAAACAGGTAAGCACAGTGATATAATAGGCATTGCATTACTGCTTTGATCAAGCAAAAACTTAGGAAGTCAGAGGTATTTTTTTTTCAGCAGTTAGTTAGGGGTGTGCAACCTGCACTGTTCTGTGCCATGTAGGAGCTTTTTGTGTCTTTCCCAGAGTGAGGTACCAGCTCAGAATTTTCAGTTTTAAAGAGACTGTCTCATTCATATTTCTAATACTTTTCTCTCCTCAAGGAAGCTGTAACTGATCATTCATAAGGTTCTGCTGCCTCCTTTTCCCCCTTTCTTCTAGGAGTCTCGGCTTCAAAGCCACTTTTGGAACTCAGTAATATCACATCAAACCTTTCAACTTTCATTCCATGCCCTAAAATCAGCCCAGTTTCAGGTCACCAAATGCATTACTGTATTCAGTATCCCACATTAAGTGTGTTAGCAACATCAGCCTGTTTATCCATCCAAATGCGTCCATGGCACACCTTTCACTCCTCCTATATGTTTGTATTCACTCTCAGCTGAATTATCCCTGTTTCAGGCAATGCCAGTGTAAATTCTTTCTCCTGGTAACTTACATTTCCTAAGTGGGACTTCCCATCAGCCAAATTGCTTTTACTTCTCCCCTGTCTGGGAGTAGCAAGCTAATGCCATTGGAGAGAGGCTTTTTTTGGTAAAGGGAAACTAAACATAGGCTGAAATCAGCCCATTGGCTTCTTGGTGTGTTTTCCTAGTAATAAATATTGTGTCTCATGACAGATTCCTGCCCTTATTGCCAAGACTGTGCCAACGGTGGATG
The DNA here is from genome assembly GCA_013401135.1 of Cettia cetti. Taxonomy (NCBI): domain Eukaryota; kingdom Metazoa; phylum Chordata; class Aves; order Passeriformes; family Sylviidae; genus Cettia; species Cettia cetti. The sequence continues at coordinate 4,038 of VZUI01091424.1, read as the reverse complement.
CCTTTGTATATGCCCTGGGAAATGAGAACTACAGAGGAGGAATATGGCAGTTCCTCACAGGACAGAAGATTGAGAAAGCAGAGGTTGATAACAAAACTAAATAAACCATTATGGCATTAAACAAAATTACTGTGGGTACATCACTGAAAGCAAAATTCAAGAGAAAACTGACTGCATTCTCTGATATGTGCAAAGGTGGTTCCACATTGGAAAGGCTGTGCATTGGCTACAAACAAAGAAGTATGGAAAGAAAGCCCTTCAGATAACTGCCCAAACCATCATGAGCTGCTTGTCAAACAAGCTGCCTTGAACCTGTGTTGATTGTCATCAGTCTCATTTTGTATGTCACTGCGAATAAACTATGTGCTGGAAAGCTTTTTTTTTTTTTTTTCCTTCTGATAAAAGCTAACATAAAAGCTCAACAAATTAATTGAAGCAGGATATTCATTTATCCAGTAAGGCTTCATCAGATCAATCTGTGCAGGTTGTCCATATGGTAATGTCTGGATTACTACAAGATTAAACCAGTATCCAGTATTGACCACATGTCTGTATAAATAGCTTGTTCATCTGAACAACTCATTTTCAGTGCACCCAAAACAGGAGTTTCCAAATTTCCATCATGAATCTGACACCCTAGTTCCATAAAAACATTTTAGTGAGCATGTTTCCCCAGTAAGGAATATTAGCTTGGCTCCTATTCAAATGAGTTACTGCATGACATTCAGCTTTGTCACACACTAAACTGCATCAGATTTTGCGGCTGCTGCTTAGCAGGACAATCAAAAGCTTATAGTCCATCATAAAAAACACTCATCTTTTGAATGTTGAACATTGAGCAAAAACTAAAGGGAGGTATGAGTCAAATTCTGTTCAAAAATGTCATAAGAACAAAAATGAACTTCACATCTTCCATTAAATTCCCCTATGTTCTACATAAGTGAGCAGTCACTGAATCAGTACTGATTAAAGAGTCTAAGCAATTAAAAAACTACTTTCATAATTATCAGAATTAATATGTATTTTCAACTTTCAGAAATGTCCATTTTAAACACTTGTGTTTACTCATGTTGCTTCTATTGCCTCATGATGAAAAACTGTCAGTTGATATTGCCTGTTATTACAAGATGTGTCTCAGAAAAAAATATGTGCATGACACAGATTAGGAGAGATTGTGTGTACAAAAAAAGCAAACTTAATTGATGCTTACAGGGATCATATGGTTCATTTCCAAGCTCTGACAGTGAAAGGGTTTTTGAAACTAACCAAAGAAAAAGCTGATCCATCCTTTTGATGCCTTCCAACATATTAAAAGGGAAGCCAGTTGTTTATGAGATACAAAAGGGTAGATGGTACAATCCTGCAAGCTAAACAATCGGTGGGTAGAAGGAACATTCCTCTCAATGTCATTTTGTCAGCAGTTAACCAGCAGGATCCCATTCAGAGATGTGCTTTGAGACTTCATGATTTTTAATCTGGTCACAAACTACCTGACAGAGCACTGAATAATGCCATGACAAAATTATGCAGAATAATGACATCTAATGCTGACAGCTAAGACTTACATCTTAGGTACACATAATATAAAGTGAGCAGATGACAAAATGTTTGCTCTGATAAGTGCAAAATAATGTGTCTGGGCACAAAATTACCTTTAAGTATGTGTCTACAGTGACAGGCCCTGAATGTGCAATTATCTCTTACTCAGGAAAGAGGCCCAGGTAGGTCTTGCAACCACCAGCTCCACTGTCAGCGGGGTCACAATGACAAATTCCAGCAGGATGCTAAAAAACACTAAAAAAGGGCCAGGTAACAAAACAGGACACTTAGTCACAGCATTTGAAAACCTTAGTGACTTAGTGAACAGGGGGCATAGTTTGGGTCATCCCAACTCAGAGAGGATAAACTAGAAAAGGGCCACAGAGATGATCAAACACAGGGAGAAGCTTGAACACAATAGGGAGGAAATGAAGGAGAGTGTTGGCTCAGAAGAGGTAGCTGGTCAGGAGAACAGAGACAGGCTTGTTGAACCAGGGATAAAGGGCATGAGAGATGAAATGATTGTTTGCTGCTGCCAGTAGCAGAAGAATGATGGGACATATAGTAAAATTAGTTTGAGATGTGCATTTTCTGAAGTTCATGATTTGAGGAGTGTCCTTCATGTCTGCCTGCTGAAACACATTATGGCTTACATAAAAAGACTGTAATAATCTAATAAATAACAGCTAAAGAAATTGGTTAGGAACTGATCCCTTTGGCTTAAAGGAAACATACATCAGGAACTCATCTCAGACTTTGGCTTAGTCCATTTGCAGATTGATCTTTGACTTGCTCCTACTACAAACTTTCTAATGTGAGAGTAGAAAGCAGCAGAGGTGTTTCTTCATTCTGTTGGACAGCTACAAATCTAAATGTGTCTCTGCTTAGGTTTGGGCATTCTTTTTCATATTGATTATTGAGAAGAAGTGGTGGGTAAAGCTGAGTATCATGACTTGGAGAGCATAATGTTGGTGAATGGTATTCAAGCCTTGAGACAAATGGGGCCTCTGTCCTGAGCAGCAACAAAAGCTGTCCTCTTGAGCCCCACTGAAGAAACACAAAGGTAACAAAGTCACTGAAACCTTTCAGACCTCAGGATGGTGGAAAACTTCCAGATGGACTGTGAAGAACAGAGGCTGTGTTCATAGGGCCCAGCGTAGTGCTATAAGGTTGGGGCTAAGCAGAGGCAGTACAGTGCATTACAGCAAGATGAGAACAGTCTGTCCCACCCATGGGAGAGAGAGACCTCACTTCAGGTGGCTTCCTGCACCCTGTGTTTCTCCCATCGGGTCAGAAATCCCACCTGGTTTCAATCTGCACCTCCAAACCGAAAGATGTACATAAAACCTGAGTAATTTCTCCTGTCATTTATCTCCCCCCTAAATATCTTCAACAAATGCCTCTCAGCCAGTCAGGCCCATAGGTGTCCCAGTCCTTCATACAAGATCCTGACTGAGGGAAGAGAGGCAAACAAAGCATTTGAACAAACTGTTCAAATTGTAGTTTATAGCCTTGGCTGCTGACTTCCTGCCAAAGAGGGGAGGAATTGGGCTTGCTCATGGCTCATTTATTGGATTATGGATATTTTCTCTCTGCAAAAAAAACTGAAACAAAGAAGACATGGAAATAAACATGAGAGTTTCCAGGGACTGGTCACCAAGATCTAGCAGCACCTCATAACTGGTCACTCGTCTGCCTATTACTAGTTCTCACCACTGGTTTATCCACATTAAGAAGTGGCTGATGACCACTAACAATGGCCTAAACAAGTGTCCTGTGCTCCAGGGAAATGCCTGAAAGCAAACTGCAGTGCACCAAGAAGCTCAACACATACTTCCAGTTGATTACAGTTTATCCTTGGTGCAGTCAGCCTTCACCACAATATGCTGGCCCAGTGCCCCCTGGCACTTCTGGTTGTCCAGGTCTTACCAATGGATATCTGTTACCATCCTGATAACACCTGTCACAACAAGGTGTTATCTTGAGTGGTTTAGGCTGAAGCATACATAATGTTTTTGCACTCTGGAGAGTCCCAGATGGCTAGAAACAGGATTTACATTACCCTAACCAAAGTACAGGCCAGGGGGTTATACAGGGGATACAAGACACTCCTATACATAGAGTATTCCACCTACTCTCTAAATGAAACTGCATAAGAGCAAAAAAATGGAGACTCAGCTGTCTTGGGTTATGGAACCAAAAAATGTGTATTCTATTTCATCTGTTGAAAGCAGTTGGGGAAATGTGGGGATTTTTTTTTTTCTATATCCTTTGTAAGTGCGGGGGGATGGGGGTGGATGCTTTCTGATAATGGCCCAGCTGTTAAAACCAGTGGGGTGGGGCAGTGTTTCTTATCTCTTTCATCACTCATTCCCCCACCACGGGGATATTGGCTGATAATGGCCCATTAAGGCTCCCCAATCACATGACACATTCCATCATCCCATTGTGAGATGCTCCACCCAGTGTTGGGGGGAGCCCAGACTTCCTACCTGGATA
>VZUI01091418.1:0-49775 GCA_013401135.1 Cettia cetti | reverse complement strand
GGAAGGAAGGAAGGAAGGAAGGAAGGAAGGAAGGAAGGAAGGAAGGAAGGAAGGAAGGAAGGAAGGAAGGAAGGAAGGATTTCTCCTTTCATGTCAAGTTATCTGTAGTGCAGTAAAATGTAAAATAGATGTTCAAAAATTTAAAAGCTGCAAGGGAGAGAGATCATTAAAAATACTGTCTAGACAGTCATTTTAATTCTTAGCAAAGCAGTTTCTTTTCAAAAGGATTACAGTGTAAATCTGACTTTGATAAGCAGTATAATCTCTGACTATAGACAACATCCTGAAACAAGGGCTTTGAAGAAAGCTCCAGATACTGCCTGGTCCATCTCCTGCTTCAGAACAACCATCCAGCCTGTTTCTGACAAACAATGCTTCTTCAAATCCTCCAGTCATTGAGACTCTATGGCATCCCCTCCCAGCACTACCCCTGACAACCTATCCCTTGTGCAGCTGTAGCAAGGGTGGGATGAGAGGGCATTCCTTAAATCATGAAGACTAGAGGATGGAATGAAAATTCTGAGGTTGTCCTTCTGCACCTGAGCACTGAGTTCCTCACTGAGTCCTTCTCTGTTGAGACCTGAATAGCAGGATACAGTGTCTAAGATTGTAGGAGGAGTGAGAGGCCAGAATGAATGGCACCTTGAGCTCCAGCTCCAGGAAAGGTCTGAAGCACTGGGGGAGAAGGCCAAGCTGTGGGATATGACAATCACATGCGTGAGAGCAGGCTGCTCTCATTGCCCGTCTCTGCAATACAGGTTCTTGGTGTTGTCAGACTTTGTGGCCAGCGGGAAAGTAAAGGGGAAAATGCAGGAGGGGCCTACTCTGCATACCAAACTGCACTGAAATTCTGCCTCACAGGGAATTTCTGTGCTTCTAAAGAAAATATTCTGAGATTAAATACTGTTGTCATGCTCAAAAATGCTCATTTCCCACAATACTTTAGGCTATAGAACAATAACTTCTGATGCCCCAATCATTACTACCTCTAAACTCAAAAACTGCAAGAGTAAAAGCTGACCATGAGAATCATCTATAGAAACACTCAGTGCCTCAAACAGCAAGGATAAACTGCAGTACAATGTAATGCTCTATAATGCAATAGATAATAAATGTGGCATTAAATCCTGGCATCAGTTTAACTCACCCAAGCACTTCATGATAATGTTTCATTTTACTTTCCTGCTCTGCTCTATTATTCAAAGTGCTGGTCAAGTATTACATTACAAGTATTGTGAAGAAGATCATCTACTAAATACAACTATGGAAGGAACTAAGAAGTGGCTTCCTTTCAGAACTGGTATAACATTCCCTCAGAACAGCAAAAGGTAGAAACAATACAGTTCCAGAATGTTATAGCTTTGGAATGGGTCACTAGCTTACTTGCTCCCCGAGTTTCTTCCTAAGTTTCATCAAAGCACAACAATACTTTCTCTAACAGAAATTCTTTTGGTTTGGGTCCATCTTACAGTGCCATGAAAATGTCATTTTCCCAGTGGGCTTCTTTTGCTATCATTAGTTTAAAAACAAAAAGTTTGCCATTACAATTTTAATTTTTTCATAGGCTCAGACCATTCTAAGAACTTAACACGGTATCCAGATATATGCAAAATTACAAAAACTTTAATTGAAAAAAAAATCAATACTCTGGTTTGACCTATCTGTCCACTCTGTCATTTTAATGAATTTCATTGGTATTCCTGGTTCACAAAGACAAGACCCTATTTTGCCATCAAAGGCAAGTATTATGTATAACTTCTTAAGTTGTTTTTTAAACAAAGGTAGGCTTTTATTCAATTCAAGTATTATTATCTCGTTTTCCTATAGGAAACAACAGTGCCTGGGCAGCTGACAAGATTCTGGCCTTAAGAACCCAGTTCTTAAAGTTCATTGTAGTGTACTGTATAAAAGGTAAATTCTGATACCAGGGGCTAGGACAGCATCAAAAACCAAATTATGCCTTCAGAATTTTAAGACTGAAGTTTCCTAAATCCAGAACACCTCCACTCTGAGAACAACAGTTAAACAAAATCATCTCCAAGATTACTGCTGTTCCAAAAGATCTGAGCACTCCTGGGGTTTCTCATACCAATGGTGTGACTCCATGTCACATTTCTAGGAGTCTTCTGCCCCTGCAGGAAGAATTGTGGTTTCACTGTCTAAAATCTGCAACACAACAGAGCACTTGGACAACACAAGGGAACTCCCCTTACTCCATAAAAAATATTTAATGATTATGAAATGTACCACCCAAGTGGATTTCATTGATCCTGATCGTTCAAAATACATATCAATCTCCCAGGCAACACTGTAAATAGTTTCCATGTAAAAATATCTTGACATTGGTCTAACAGGCAGCTTCCACCTTAAAAAAACTGAAAAAAATTCCATGTTGCACATACAATGCACTTTTACCAACACTTTTCACAAATACTTCAAAAGCTTTGAAGGGACTAGGAGATTTGAACTTCATTTCCAGAAAATATTAAATCAGTTCTGGTCTTTTCTTAAATTTAATTGTCAATGCTAACTCTACACCCTTTTTGTAAAGCACTAAAAATTAACTTTCATTACTCACAAAAACCTGAGGTATTTACTAAAAGAAAAATCTGTACATCTTTATCCTATTCTACTGCTGGTTTAAGTTATGCATTATCAGTACTATTCTATCATATCTGCAGTAACCATGTCCCTTTATAATACAAATTAACTTCACTTTTTCTTAAGTTTTATTCACAAAATTAGATAAATGAAAGCAGCACATACAAGAATAATCAATTTTAATTGAAAATTTTGTTCTAGCTTAACTAAATTATAACAAAGCCTAATTAACTCAATATTGGAACAATAGTAGAGAGGGAATATATACAGAACATACTGTAGTTCAGAGATATCTACCGACTCCATCACCACTGCCTCTCTTACAATGCATAAAAAATAATAGAAAAATAATTTAGTAATCCCTCTAAAGTTTAATTACACGTTATGCAATAGCTGAAGCCTCAAACTACCAAGGAAAGCCAGCAGGTTGTATGATTTAATATTTTATCCAACAAGACAGCATCCCATATTTAGATAAGAAATGTGCCACTTCTTCCAAGTGTCCTCCCCTCATTCTGCAGTTAAAACAAGTTTCTCCTAAGCATCCACCAGATATTTTACCACAGATTTCAATCCCAACTTATATTTCTCATGCAAAAATTATTTGCATTACCTGCACACAAGAACATTATGTCATAGGGCAAACAAACATCCCCCATTCCATCATACCCTTTCCTGCAAAGACAATATTCTGACAAGTGCTTCTCAGTAGGAGGTTCAGCACTAATATACCCAGAAGAGTGGTGCAGCAATGGCTAAACTAAGTATTTATTTGTACTATATGCCTCGTATTCACTACAAACTTCTTCAGTAACAATTTTTTCAACTACTTATCAATCCAGTGGTAACTTCAATGCAACTATCCTTGCTAGATTATCTCTTTAGTCATATAGCCATTCATCTTGCACTTACTGCCCTTAATAACCTTAAGTGTACTGAGGGATCCTGTTGCTGTAGAGGTAACAGAAATGTATGGGCACTGCAACGAAAATGCACTACCAGACCTAAATTTAGAGAAGTCAGGCAAAGCTTCACCATCTCAGCCCTTCTGCAATACACCACACTGATATTCAAACAAAACCTGATCAGTAATTAATCCTCTCTGATTCAGCCACCTCACATTCCTGACTGCTATTTGGTGAATAGCCTTTCCTAACTCCAAAACTTAAAAGCCAAAACCAAAGCTAATGATTAACATGCTGATTAAATGCATGCTTAACACCACCAAGTTACAGTGTGCTGCAAAGTTTTTTCTTTTCTTTCAACAACTGTATCAAGAATATTTATTCTTCCGTTGAATAACATTCACTAAGCACTTCATCAAAAAAACCAACAACATTACAGCCCATTAATTTTTCACTTTGGTCTAACGCCAAAACCAGTTAAAATACCTCACTATCTTTCATCCTGCAAGTAATCATGTTAACATGCATCTCCCTTCCCCCAACCCAAACAGTACCACATACACACTTTGCACTGCTCCTTGATAAAATATGCTACAAAAGATACACACTACTCTCCCCCAAAAGAGGATAAATTAGCTAAAGAAACTCCCTTGAAAACTCAGAAATTAGGTCACAGCATCTCCTGTTATAGTCTGAATTTTACCAAGGCCTTGGTCTGCAACTAAGGAAAAGAATGCACAGATATTTCAGAAGACAGTTTTGAAATTAAGCTTTTAGTGTACAAGTCAAAAATCAAAGGAAAATTTTCAATGAAAAAAAAATGTTTAATAGAAAAGCAGCATTGAAATGTGACCAAAAAACAAGTACAGGACAGCTAACATTTGGGGTTCTGTAGATACAACTTTGGAAGTTAATAATGCATGCAGATATCCTGATGAGAGGCAGTGAATTCAGGACTTTGCTTTATTATATGCTTTTATCCAGGTAAGCTTTTACCTATTCTTTTCCTCTTCTCTTTATGTGCCTTTCTAGGAAACTCACACAAACTGTTAGCTTGACTTAATTCTTTCAACAAATCTGGTTGAAACCAAACAAAAACTTAGAAGTTGCTGAGGAATCACCAGACACAGGGTGTATGCTCAGCATAAGGAGGAAAGCAGACTGGCATCACATTTGCCTGAACAAAGGGAAAGTAACAGCACAACTAAAGTAAAAAAGTAAAAAAAAGCAAACACAGCATGCTCACTCAAAACATTACATATATTTGCAGTCCAGAGTAATGTCAAACTCAGTCCTTTAAATTTGTTGACCTATTGCCAAGTGCTCCCCAAATGCTTTGAAAAAAAAGGAATCTCCTCCATGCCCAACATTGCAGTCTTTACTATCATGATTTAAAGTTTTGCTAAAGACTTCTGTGAATGAGGTTTAAAGATTTATTTTCAGATTCTCTTTAATTCCTTAAATTCAGGAGCTGTTTTGCACATGAAACAAAAAAACTTTTTATGATTCACAATGAAACATGGAACAATATAATGTAATGAGGGAGTGCTACAGGAAGGGTTTAGATCCTCAGCATTTGTCACATGAAATGCAGTTTTCCTAAAATCCTGCCTGCAGAAGCCTTTGCAATTTACAGAAGTGTCCTTAGCCATACCTGTCAAGTATTCTGCTTTGTGCATAAACACATCTGATGAAGTTCTTCTAGGCAGGTCTTCTTGCTGGTTTCAGAGGACAGCTCGAGGAGGAAATAAAAATCACTATATTTACTATGATGCCAATGCAAAATAGAGATCTAACTGCCTATTTCAGAGATCTTTCAACACCAACAAGGAAGACTAGATTTTAAAATATCGGCTATATAGAAATATTTCATACACACTTATGTATATTTGTGACAGTTTTAGCATAAATCAAACAGATCAAAGAAAAGGCTGGAAGAACTTGCCAAATAGTCAAGAATGTCTTCTATATTCAAATGGTGGCATCATCTATACATCCTGCTGGTGGGATATGCTTCATCATGTAACAGGCTTAAATGGAAATTATGGTAAACTGTTCACTTAGGTGCTCAAAAAAACAGACTCAACAAACTATAGCTTTCAATGGTTCTTTTTCTTATAATTCAAACACCTTCCTCTTTCATAGACGCATATTAATTTTTTCACAGACAGCTAATACACTAACTGTTCTTTCCCTAGGAGTTGCTCTGGAGGGGAAAGAAATTTTTGTAGCTCTTTGACAAGATAGTTGATTGTTGTGGCATGTTTACTCCCAACATGAACTCCAAAATGTCATATTGTGCCTCATTCAGCCTTGTTTGCTTAAAACCGTGCCAACAACTTGCATGCTTTCAGCAAACAGTTGTATTTCTCATGGCATCACTGCATGTGCACAGACAACAATATTTTGCTTTTAAGATGCTAACGTGATTCAGTTCTGCTTTGATTAAAATATGCTTGATTACATGTCAAGAAGTTACATTAAAGTGAGATTTAGAGACACATTGTTCTGTGTTTAAGATTACATATTTTTACACTTAAAAATAAAATTTCTCTGCCCTATGTGCAAGATATACTCTTAATAACAAAAAAAAGTTTTAAGCCATTTCTGAAAACACATAAATTTAGGTATCTAAATTTAAATTGATGGAGGAGGGGGAAATTGTAAATCTCACTTCTGCAGTGACGCCCCCAAGTGCTTTTTGTTCTGCAAGATGCAGAAAACATCCTCAAGCATACATGGAAGGCAATCTTGCCCAGGACACATGAAGAGGCAACCAAGAACAGGGAGACAAAAGCACTACCCCTGTCTACTTCCTACAGTCTCAAAACAAATGACACCTTTTCATACCAGTCTTTCTGAGTATCATTGATTAAAGTGCAAAACCAAAGAATTTAAAATTAGCCACTATGGAAATTAGCCAGACATGACTGATTTTCCATTATCTAGGTTTGGAGGCCTGTCAATGATCACTGCAAACTCACCACAGGCATTTTTGGTATCCAGAACAAAATCTCAAAGCAAAAAAAAAAAAAAAAAAAAAAAAAAAAAAAAAAAAAAAAAAAAAAAAAAAAAAAAATCTTAATTATTTCACTGTTGTTGTAAATAAGGAATTATGTTTCCTCTCTGAACTCTCCATGTAAAATATGTAAATAATTCAATATTTAAGGGGTTTTGGGTTTGCATAGCTGAGATAAGCAGCTGTGACATTTTCTCAAGGGAAGGGTGGTTCCTTCCCAGCAAAACAATCCAGGTCATCTGTCACTATAATGACATCAACTCCATGAAGCAGTAATTTATTTTTAAAGACTTACTAATTTAAATTCACTGTACTCTACTTGAAAACTCTAGAAAAAAATCGGAATTTATTTTTGTGAAAGGCAGATTATACAACTCCCTCACATCTCTAGTTCTGGTTCTGACCCTTCTAGCTAGACTTACTATTTCAGTGACATGCCAATAGTTGATAGCAACATCAAAGAATTCAGCAATTTTGGGATCCTGAAATTATTCAGTAATGAATCAGACTTTTTCTATCATTCTGCTATTCCTTTTTTTCTTCCTATTGGAGACTTTCCCTTCTGCCTTTTTCCTGCAGCTTTCATACCCACCAAAAGAGCTGTGCTCCAGCAGCCCAGCACAGCTGTGCATCAGTTCATGGCAAGCTGTTCTCCTCCCCAGCTACCCTCTGGCTCCATCCCTCCCTGCTGGAGGATCTCCGCCACTTGGAAGATAGCATGTCCTTTTCATGCTGCAAAAGTCCTGAAATGTAGCTCTGAGGAACAGCTTCAAGGCAACACTGAATTGCAAGCAGAGTGCCACTGATTTCAAACATGGTTTTGCTGCTGCTGCTTCCCATATTTCAACAGCTGGACTATTTGCATCTCTGAAAGGAGCAGCCAGAAAGACCAACAGTTGTCACACACCACTGGTTTTATGTGAATATGGTTTGGCCACTAGGATATGCAGACTCAAAGCTTTTCCTGCAACTACTTAGTTCTTATCTGACAGCAGAGTTAAGAGATAGGGTAGGTGTTCAGTCACTGGTTATCAACCATGAGTCACTCTGCTTGCACACAGACCAAATATGCCTTAATGTAAGCAGTTAAGAGACTGTTCAGCTCTAGTTAAGCCCATGTGAAAAAGATGAGAAGAAAGGGACAGGAGAGGTGCATTAAAACAATACTAATTATGTCATCCAACTTGAATCTCATACACAGCATGGTGCAGTGCTCAGGGAAGTGCTAAAATTGCTTTACCTCCCTTCATGAGCAATACCATGCCTGGTGGGTCTAGATGAAAGATGGATGGCTTATGGTCTTTGACCAGATATTACCTATGACTTTATTTCATAAAATTCATAACAGGATTTTCTTTTTGCATTATTACTGCATAATTCTATGGCATACATATATTTAATTCTACAAAAATTATTTAATAGCCTATTCTCTTCCACAAACCCTACTCTGCAGTGTAAGTATAGCTATCTACCACATTCATTTTACCTAGTTCCACTGCAGGGTTAATTACCTTGTGCTTTGTGCAGATCTTTGTGCTAACACAGCAGTATTGCTTTTAGTACTTGAACAAGCTTCTTTAGAGCCTCTTGAGTTCCTCTCTGCACTGTGACTCAGGGACGTATCCTGAGAGCTGTATTCTTTTTAAGCACCTTGAAATTGTGTACCAGCTCACAAGACGAGAGATGGATGCCTATATTCATCTTCTAGGAACTTTTAAAACACTTACTGTCAGCTTTGTTTCACACAAAATAATAATTGTAATAGTTGTTACTTCAGTAGGGTGCAAAATCCTTAAACAGCTGATGAGGAATTAGAATGAGGAAACCTCTGGAAAAGATCAGGCACAACCACTGAATCCCAGAAGCAAGTATAAACTGGGACCAACTCCTCAAAAATTTCATATACATCCCTAACTCCATATGAGTAATATAGGGTGGTTGCTGGAAAAAAATACAAAGGAAGCCAGATGTTGGATTTAACAAGTTATTAAACAATTTTTTAAAAAACCAAAATCCATTCAGAACAGTTTAACATAAAGACAGAACTTCAACTGAGGAAGCACCATATAACAGAGCGCCAGAAACTAGGAATATATGACAGAAATCTCCAGTCCTTGTCATATTCAGGAATTCTTTCCTTGGTCTTTCCTAGCACTACTGTTACAAATAGAATATGCACTACATGGAGTCTACTTGACTCCATATGGCTGTTTCTATCGTCTTTATTCAACATTTTAGTACAGGCTACCAGGGGAAGAGGAATCCCAGGCAACAACACAACCCCCTCTTTCTGCCTTGCAAGACTGTAATGTTCAACTTTTAAAGGAGAGTTTAGTGAAATGCAGGAGCTGACAAGGGTTTGGATGCATTCTTCCCATTTACAAATAAATCCAAGTGGAAAGGATACACAATATGAACAGTTCATAAATTGATAGATACACAGAAGGAAATACAGCTTGGACCTACATGGAGTCTCTATTTTATTAGCAGACAGCCAAGAGAGCAGGTGTGGTTTAATACCTCAGCCCTGGATACAGGTTGCTGTTTCAAAATCGTCTTTAGTTTCTATAAATTTTTTTGTAAGTAAAACAGGTAATTTCACAACTATTTCTCATGGACGACCTTAATTTTGAGTTTAGCTCACTTAACTAACTCCTTTGGCACACAGAAATTTGAACCCTGTTCAGGTTCCTTTCCGGAAAACGCACAATAGGTAATCTTCATTCAGACAGAAAGAAGCATAAATCTTTCACTGTTATGCAAAGCCAAATAGGGAAACAATTGTTTTCCTGGTATGAGACAAAGTAATATTGTACACAATCCATACAGGGGCAGAGTCCCAGCTGGTTTGAGTTTGCTTGTTTACAATAACAGCAGTAGAACAGTGTCAATTGAGACACACACAACATGCCACCAAGAGTTTCCAGCAGAGGCTGCATGAAGAAACACCAGCAGCGCTTTTCTCTCCCCCGCCTTACAATTTTAAGTCAACAAATCAAAGCAATTATTTGCAACTCTAAAGCCAGCTACAATTTGCACCTTTTGCAAAATGATGTCTCTCTTGAATTGTGTAATTTCCTTCTAACTCCCACTACCACTAGAATTTTGCCTTCTGAAGCTTGTGAATGGAGCTATTAAAGAAATGACAGCTTCAATCAGTGGTTCAGCTTCTTTTAACCATCAAAATTCAAAATTTCCTTTTTATTAACTGATGAAGTGAGATGTGTGGCTGCTCAAAGCAAACAGAATATGGTCTCCAAAATCAGCATTTTTTTTGGAATGGGAGCATATCTAATTCCTAAGAGCAGAAAATAAGTCTGTGAACAAAATATTATTATTATTGCTAAACAAAATCTGTCAACAGCTATTTTAGGGCTCACTCCTCGAAGATGCCAAGTACAATGAAAAGCCAAACAATGGGGAATAATTCCAGCCCCCTTATCAGCAATATGTGAGAGAGAGGAAATGGATAAATAAGACCCTGAACCAGACAGGAGCTTAGAAAAGTACGCTGAAAAACTTTAAACAGCCACAAACAAAACTACACAACTCCAGCTCTAATAAACTCAATTTCAAAAGCCCAGTGCCATGACAAAAGAACAGCAAGCACAGAAGAGGTGATAGAAAGGCTAATTTCCACGTGTAGACAGTCATTTTGGTTGTCATTGTGAACGCGTACAAGGACCATAAGGATTCATTACTCACAGAAGAACAACATACCAGAGTCCAAACATCAATATTAATGGCCTAGCTGTTCAAGAAACAGTATTTCTCCTCTGGAAATTTAACCACCCTGCTCAAAGATATTTTGTGTAATGGTTCCACAGTTTCCAACTAATAGCATTCTAGGGCACATGCCAGAGATTTACACCTGCCTACATAAGTCACTAACAATAATCCAGTATAAGATACTGTCAACTGGAGCCAGAGATATAGAATTGGACACTGACAGAATTTGACATAACAGACTGAAAGTCATCCCCACCTTAATTTAGACAAACACTTTTATATTTTCACTTGACACAGCAAAACAAAATTTCTAATAACTGCCTGGTATATACATTTAGTACAATCAATGTACTATTACAAGTGTTAATGTCTCATCTTAATAAATAAAAATATTTATTGCTTGCTTTGTATTGCAAAGAATATAACGATTAGAGTTATTTTAAAATTACATGTCACAAGTCAATTTAAATGACCAACATAGTTTAATATATTTCAGCAAAAGTGTTCACTTTCTAATGCATACTGCTGCTGTGCCAAGCTTGTCATAAATAAGCAGCAACATTTATTCCTTTTACTACACATTAAATGGGCTGTAGGGAGTGAATACCAATTTAGTCTCCAGCCTTCTCATCTTTTTCTAAGGCAACATTTATATCTTATGCACTTTAAAATCAGCAACAGCAAGATAGGTTTCTCCTTTCTCAAAACTTTAATTGATTTTCAGGCAAAGGGGTGATCTGAAGTCTAACAACTTTAATTGCTGCTGGTCTGGTTATTTAGCAGCAAAAATTAACGATCCCTTATTAATGTCCTACTGCAAAAAAATAAAGCCCTGCTTACTGCGATGAAGGAGACTCATCAGTATTCCAAAAAAATTATCAAATTCTTTAAACAAGTCAGAAAAAGAGAGTTACACAGTGGTCCACTATTTATTAGCATCATTGTTTGATGATACTATTGCCAAAGATACTGGCTTCAATTTGACAGATCTGAAGAGCGTCAGTAACTGATTCGTCCATCATCATGTCCATCAGGGAAACATTTGCTAATCAGCTTGAAACCAATCTGGCTTGACATTTGTCTGAGTCACTAGCTGCAGACAAATCTGCACTCCTTACACACAGGAAAGGCTTCAAAACCGTTCCCATGAGCCCCTTTCAGAACAGCCAATATCTGGCTGAACAGGGCAGTTAGCTTCAAGGCAGACTTCCAGCTTCACTTCCAGCTTAGGAAGCTTGAAACAATGCCGTCAGTTTCCTCCTAACTATCCTAACAGGCCTTCATGATGTTACTATTTAAAAATCCAGGGTATAGAGACTCCCATGGCCAGCCTGGTAGTTGGGAGCTACTCCAAGTTACAAATTCAAAGTCCCACCTTTCCTCCCCCTCTGGGCATAGCTCTGCCACCCACGCCCAGAAGATACAATGCAAACAACTCCATCCTCCATTGCTCAGGAGCTCCACAGCAGCAAATCCCACCAATCACCAGTTCAGCCAGGCTGAGACCTCTTTGCTTCAGAGAAGCAATAGACAAGTCAGAATCGAGCCACTGGATAACAATGTGTTTCAGTGTTTGTATCTACTTTTGTGACTCCTTTGAGAAAACACATGGTACAGATGCTGAGCATCAGTATTTTGTCATTAAGCTTAAGAGGTGCCCAGTCAAAAAAATCATTTGCACAGCTCTCAAAGTAACAGAATGACAAAGAAGAGTTAGAAAGTGGACTGAATTCCAAATACTCCAGTTCAAGGAAGCATTTACTTTTCTTAAGCCTAAATTTCAAATTTTCACATGAGGTTTTTTTATGCCACATGCCAACAAAATGCTCAACGCTATAAAGATAAAAGCAGTTCTGTCTTGAAAAGTCTCTTGTTTGAAAAAAGATAATGAACTAGAATCTCTTTCTCTCACAGTGAAAGACACAAAAGAGTAACCCTGGTTTGTTGTTTTTCCAGTTCTCTAAATACTCTTCTTCCTCCTTAAGAAGTTCTCTTTCTTCTTTGGTAGGATGTTAATCCCAGTGGAATTATTTAGGAGATCTCATGGCAGACAGAGAAGGTCTGATCTGTTACTAATATCAAGGATGGCTGAACACATATGGACAATACAGGAAATTATGAAGGACCATCCCTACAAGACCGAAGTAAAAGCAGAGCAAAAGATTTAAGAGCAAACAAGAGCCAAGCTATTTCCTCCAGCATCATATGGAGCTTGCATAGCGTACCAAACATTTACACTAATGAAAAGCAGAGATACACAAAGAGAAAAGCAGTACAGTCTGATTAATGAGAAAAGACACTAATCATCATCAGACTAGCACTTAAACACTACCTTTCCAAGATGAATGCAAATTCATGCATCACAAGCAAATACACTTGAATGCATAGAAAGTTGATAAATGTCTTCAACTAAACAAACAGAAAAGACACAAGAATTTATAGTATGTAACAAATTCAGGACATTGAAAATACAGTTCATGAATACTGTTCCAATAGTAGGCCTTCTATTTTACAAGTAATTGTCAACACTTAAACACAAAAGCAAACCAACAGAAAACACAAACCTCATTGATTTTCTTGCAAAACTATCTATTGTTACTCTAAATCATCTCCATGCCCCCAACAACAAATACTGCATTTCATCAAAACTATTATAAGACTGTTAGCAGAACAATAACACAGAATTTTTTAAAAATCAGAAACGTAGCCCAGCTGTGAGTATGGAAAAAATCCCACACATTTCTCATTACTGTATAAACACTTTTCTGACTATGTTACATCTTTGTAGCAGTCCTGAGAGATCCACCCAATACAGAATTGTAATCAAAAAGCAAAAGTGAATGTGTAGACCTGTATTAATCCTTCTCCTTGTTACATACTGATGCTAATAATTTACAATTAGTTCTTAGATTAGAAATTTAAGATTTTATTTCATAAAAACCATTGGAAATAAGAAGAAACTGCAGATGGAATTAATTGGATTTAGAGGACTAAAAAGAAGGATTCTGTCTATCTTGACAGCTCAAAGCAGTGCCATCATCTCAGTGTCATCCACTATAAGTGCTATAAGGGTACATGTATCTAATCAAGCCAAGGCACAGTAAGAGAAGGCAGGGTAGTTAGAGCCCATGATCTGTTAGTCCTTTATAGTCATTGTACTTCACCGTAGCTGCTCTTGAGGTTGTTTGGAAAATCCTGTCCACCTGCTCACTCCACACAATCTCCTAACATGGAAACAATTCAGAAAGAACCAGAAGCAATATGGTAGTTCAAAAACTACCAGCATGTGGTGGGGTGTCCAACACATGCATTGAAAAAAAGTTACTCCCTGCTAACACAGCACATGCTTTCTGCAAGTAGGAAATATTTGAGAGGCACCTAGAAATGAACAGCAGGAAGGCCAAAAGGATCCCACTAAGATCAGATAACTTTTATTTGCTACTGCTTTGACTAAAGCATCTACACATGTACTGAAGTTACCTGAACCACTATTCCACTTGAAATCAGGGCAGTAACTACAAGCCACAAATTCAGCTGAAATTACAAATAATTTAAACAGGCCAAAAGTCTGGTTTCTTCATCAGCTTAGATCAACGCATGAACCTAACACAATGTTACCATCAAAACATGGGATCATCACCACCTTTGCCTCACCACCCTGCTGTCCAATCCCCATGTCCCTCCAGTTTCAGCACTGCCACCTTGCCCACAAGCAGCAGTACTAACCCCAAAGAAAGGTGGAAGTGATGGAAGCAGAAGAAGGGAGGACAGAACTGAGGCTTTCAATGGAAATGCAGTCTGGGATCAACTTAAACTGACCACAAAGCAGCATCCAAATGAATGTCAGGATTACAAACAATTTGCTCAATGATTCCAGAACAATATACAGCTGAAAATTCCAACTTCCTACAGTAAAAATTCTTAAAATATGTTTAAGCATAGGACTTTTTATAAACTTAATAAGATTTATGAAAAACAAGACAGCTAACATCTAAATAGTCTAAAAGTACAGATACTGTTGGGAAACTATTGTGTGAACAGATGCTTGTGGTCTGTGATGTTTGACATTCACAAATGCTGATGTTGTCTGGATTGCCCATTATTATAGCTCAATTTCCTCACAATTACCTGAGTAAAAACAGATTCTACATAGTTAAACAATAAAAGGCTTTGTTATTTACCTTTTAAACAAGAGTAGGGGGAATCAGAAGGCTGCTAGAACAGAGTTTGCTAATATGAGTTTCCCTCATTCAAATATAAATAATGGGAAAATCAGTCCGCAGAAAATGTTTGTCTTCTCAGAACAGAGAAATAAAAGATGGACCAACAAAGAGAACAGAATGGGAATTTCAGATTTTCTGGCATTGTTAAACAGACAAAAATAGCTACTTGTGACTATGAAGAAAGTGTAATTTGACAACTACAAAAAGAATTATTAAAAAATGGTATTGAAAGGCTTCACACAATTTAGCTATCTTTTATGTTCTTTTTAGAAGAATTCTAACCACAGTTACGACAAACAAATCATATACAAGTTTCACTAGCTACGTCTATGAAATAAGAAATCAGTAGTATTAGTCAAGATCCCCAATGTCATTCTCACTATGGTATTGTATAAAAATGCAACAATCATTCCATATTTGTGTGCTTACAAGTAAAAAAAAAGTAAATAAATTGACCCCTCTCTCTCCTTTTTAAACACAAAAAAAACCTGTTAGGTTTACAGCTTGTGTGTCTTATGAGTAAAGTTATTTTCATTCCAAATCTATTAACTTTCTTCATTAAAACTGATGACTGCAAAAATTGTTTTTTCATTTCAATAAGAGCCAATTTTTAAAATATAATTTCTGAGCAAACTGAATGTAAGTATTTTTATTTTAAGAAACACTACGTCACCTTCTCAAGCTGTAATTTTCTTTGACACAAAGCATTATTAGACAGTATCTTGCCTTAACTGCTGCATCACTAAGTACTCTGGAGAGGTCTCATTTAATCTTTTTCTCTTCAGAGACATCTGACTTTTCATGAAGTATCTCAACATTCATTGAGTCAGAAATCAACACAGACTGAGTCTATTACTGAGACTTTTACTTGGGACGTAGGAAAAAACAAGAAAGAAAAAAAAAACACGCAGTATTTAAGTATGGCATCCCAAACGTCCCCTTACTGGTACCTAGACTGCACAAACAGTGAAAGAAGGTAGCTCAGTTTGCTTTGAAAAACAGATACCTGGGTTCCACAGTCCTTGACAGGATTGGAAATTGATATAAGCATAAGGAACACCACACCAACTCTGTTCAGCATTTACTTTCCATCATATTTTCATTCTCTGACAGATAAAACTTGAACATTTAATTCTTGGGTGGTGAAGAAGCGGTGGACCTTTATTAGAAATTGCATCAAATCTGTTTCTTATTTAAAATTCTGTGGGCACGTCTGTGCAGGGAAAATTGTAAATGTTGAGCCAAATTGAATCCAAGTGTAAGTTCAAAATGCATTAGTTAAAACATATTAAACCCCCATGTGGACAGTTTCGTTCATAAGTAAAGTGGCCTAGTTTAATCTGATTTAATTAATATGTTACAAATTCACCCCCTTGTTAATTAACCTTCACTTTTCTGAGCGGGCCCATACAGCCACTCTGCAAAGGGCTGTGAAACACAGGACCTGGGAGCATCTCTCCTGGGTTAGGACCTGGGTTTTGTGCAAACCAAAACCAGTCTGAGGGGACAGAATTGTGCCTGCATTTGGAGCACGTAGCTGACAACAAGGGAGCTGGAAGTAGGAGGGAATCAAGAGAATTTCCAACTCAACATAAAAGTCGTAACAAGCCGGGACAAGACTGAGAGGAAGAAATCTACTGTAGAATAACTGGTGTGAAATGGTGCTAGACACAGGAACAATTGCTAAGAGCATGGAAAGCTATATTACCTGAATGGTCAAGCAAACTAATATTTTAGTAAACAAGTATTGTTTTTATCTTACTCATGTTTATCATGTGCTTTTCTGAATTTTTTTTTCTTATTTCTATTTGAATGTGCGCAGGAACAAGGAATTAAATTCAGAAACCACAACCAAACCAAGAATAACACTGCAATTAAAACTGGAATGTACATACTAGTTCTAAGCCACTAAATAGTCCTATTTTCTAGTCCTAGGTCTTTAAAAGCACTGGTACTACTCATATCAAGCTCATACCTAGCAGATAAAAGGACACTGACAACACGCACACAAAAACTCATTTCATTTATTATTTACTGATTACTTTACAGTAGCATCTGTAAAGTAATATTAGTAATCTTAAAAATTATTGCAGAGTGTAAAGACAAATGAGCTAAACTGGAGCTAAGTGTTAAGATGTTTGGTGGTAAAAGTAGGATCCTTCTGTCCTCGTTTTGGTCAACTGCTAGCAGCTCCTATCTGCAGTGACACTAATTCACTGCTCTGACAGTTGTCCTATGGCCTGTGTGAAAGAGTTGGTATTTTCTGTTCCTACTGGGCAGGTATCCAAGCTGTAAAGCTACTGTTCACTTGTCACTAATTGATACCCTTGGTAGTCCATTAAGGAAACTATGGAATGAATAAGCACCTCTCGCTGGTAAAAATATGCTTAGGATGTGGTAAAAAGATTGTGGCACACTGGCAAAGAGCATGAGAAAGGCTTCACTGCTACCCGTGCTCCATCCATTCAGAAGATAAATAGAGGGCTTCATTCTTCAGATCTGTCACTTTGGCATCTTTCATTGCAATAAATTAGCATTTAAGAAAAAGCTACAGGAAAATTAATTCTTCTTGCTGGTGACAAAACCCAATTCTCACACATAAACATAACAAAGGACAATCACTTCATAAAATATTCTCTGGAAAATAATGTATTATTCATACACTGAATCATGCAAAATTTCTCTGACCTTTTGTGCTTGTCTTTTTCTGGATGTCATCAACTGTTTTATAACTTTCTCGGATTTTTCATTCTTTCAAACTCATCCAAATTAAGAAGTGATTTGGTCTTGTATTTTAAATCATCATAAAACCATTCTACTAGAAATCTGAAAGAGAAGCAACACTTTTCTTTCTTCAGTCTCTCCCAGTATCTATTCATGCAAGATTTACTAATTGTTAAACAATCCTCTAGTTTCACTTTTGGCTTCTTTTGCATAATGTGTTGTTAAATTACATTAACTTAATGAATAAGCATTTCAGTAGAGATACTTCATTTCCTTTGTAACTGTTTCAAACAAGAAAGACAGCATTCTAATTTACAGCATCTAGCAGTCTCAAAAATTAATGCTCAATGCTGAACAGCTGGAAGCAGTAATACTAAAACTGTGCCAAACACACAGAGACAACTCAAGCATTTAAACTGCAGCCATCACAGTTCACTCCATGGTGGCACATTCCTAGCAGAAAATCATGCCATCTCACCACCATTATCACTGAATACTCACACAGACCAACATTTGCCCTAAAAGGAACATGCATGGTTTCCATCCGTTTTGTGCATATTTTTTATTAATTGTATAATGATAGAATTTTGCATCTTTTTCCATGGGAAAATGTAGCTGCCAGTCTGGCCCATGCCTCTAGTCACTATGCCAAGGCTGTAACATTATCTCATGCCTGAGAAACCTTGTACTCCTCTGACATCAGTTGAAAATGAGTAGCTGGAAAATGGTCAAATGCAGCTTAGTGAAATAACACCCTTGCAATTTCTCATTGATACCCACAGCCAGTATCAAGCCATGAATTGTTGCAGTCATCATAAATCACAGCCATGCAGCAAGCAATATTAATGTAAGTTTTCCAACAATTCAGCTGATTAGAATTACACACAGAATAATTTCTAAAGATTGACAGAAATAAGTTCTGAGTGTAGCAGACAAAAAGTTGTAAGATTTCAAAGCCATAAGCATTCAAAGCAAATTTAAGAAAAGAAAGACATCATCTATTTTTACAGGGGGAGAAAAGGAAACAAAAGGAACTCAGTTTTTGTTACAATAAGACTGGCTTAGAAACTTTTGCAAATGCTCTGTCCCTACTGAAATAATACACCCTATTGTCCCTGCTGCTGAGCACCCAGCAGTAAAGCAACACCCAGCAGGAGCAACAGCTTTTCTCATAGCAGGGCAGCTATAGACATACCCACATTTTCTAAATCTTTACCATTCAAGGCAGCTCAGTAATTGCCAAGACCTTCCAAGAACTTTCACTGCACATACACAGTGTCTAACCTCACAACACTAACACCACATTCAAAAATGGAGTTAACTGTACTCTAGTCTGCATCTCTTCGCTTTGTCTTCTCCCCAGGCTGTAGTAGCTTTAATCTAGGACTAAGAAGAAAGAAAGAAAACACTATTGCATGTTTAAAGTCAACTCAAAATCCCTTTCAGAATGAGAACACTAAAAACCAAGCATAGAATTTTCCAACACTGCAGATAGTCATCTATAGTTGATACGGAAAAAATTAGTTTCTACCATATTTTTAAAAAGCTGAAGTTACCTTGGAGTACAATACAAAACTGAAAATCACAAGACTTATAATGTCTTAGTTTATTTGAGTCACTGCTGAAAAATCCTGACTACCTAGTGGCAATTTTCCTCTGGCTGTACACGTTTTTCCACGTATTATGAAGATAAGTAAGTAGGCCCTACATTTTACAGAGTCTTATTCAGAGAATTAATTCTGTAGGACTTTATCTTACTAAATCTGTTTTCCACCATTCCATAGCTATGTTCTGAAATACTGGCACAGTATTTCAATTCTTCCACGATGGACAGCTCAGTGAGCCACAGAAACAATGAAAATCTGCATGTACTTGTACAGTGACATCTGAAGCTCCACCTCAGCCCTTTGAGCGTGATGTGGTGAAGGAACAGATCAGGCATACCCTGTGTAGGACTGTGAATATAATACTACTACAGAGTGTGGGAGGCAAGCTATTTCACTGCAAGGAGAATCTGACAGTGGAAATTTCCATTCCCTGCATACTTGAAAGATAAACTTGGATCTTATACATAAAAAGTATTCAAGACTGGAAAACAAATGCAGCTTGTGTACCTGTACCAATAGACACTAAAGTTAAATCAGTATCTTGATTTTGCCTTAAAAATTAGTCAACCTCTCCATAATTCTCCAATGTACACATTTTAGAGCCACAGCACACACATGGAACACTGGCTAGGTAAAAACACGTGCTTAATGTGTGTTTGGCAAAACCATCTATGTCAAAACAGCTTACTGCAGACCAAAACAACTGTTCTCACACATGTTGCAGCCTCCACATCTGCCTGATTTTTCACCTGTTTTTCCCATTGCCACTATTTCAAATCCATCTCTAGCTTCATCTATCTTGACCTCTGATACACACATCTCACTTCTGCATGTTTCAATGCCTACAGAAAACAAGTGGATGACCCTTTCCATTTTTATTAGCTCCATTAACTTCAAGCTTCACAAATCAGCTAACTTCATGATCCTCCTCAGGCTTTATTCTAACCTTTCTTGATGTCCTCAATCTAGAAGTAGCCTTCCCCCAGAATCTCTTCGCTAGTCTCCTCAAAGTCTGAGCAGATACTCTACTTTTCAGTAGGAGTTACTGTTTGAAACAAATGCAAGAATTTAACAATATTACTCTGCTTATAATCTCATCTCCACACCTAGTGAGAGGCATTCAAACAGAAGTTCTTGTGAAGCTCTCCCTTTCTTGGTACAGTCTGAAAGTCAAATACTATTTCATTTACCACACAAGGACATCTCAGAGTTCAACAGGACTTTACGTGATTTAGGAAAATTCAGAGCTTGAGGAAAAGGATTGGATGAGAACATACTGTTTACTGCTATTAGCAGCAAGCTGAACAGAAAATTGTATTTATTTAAAAAATTTTAAACAAAACGAGCTTAAAATTCATAGACTTTATTTCCAAGGTGCATACTTCAGGAGTTACTCTATTAGATTAAGAAAATGCCAATGAAATAATAAAATAAAAAAAATCTGTCAAACGTTAAAACAAAATCTCAAAATGCACTAAATTTGTTAAATCCTCATCATCATCCTCTCTTTATAGAACACCCACAGTGTGCCAGTACTGTGCAAGAAAAACTCAATCTTTGATACAGTTGTTTATAAACTATATAGACAACACAGGAAGCAGTAATGAAGGTCAGAGCAGTTGGAAGAGAGAATAAAGCAGGAATGTTGTAGACAAGGTTAGGAGTTAGCTTTTTCTTAGTCTCTGTATTTTCTGACTTGATTTAATTCTTAAAGTAAACCTTAATGAAGATGCAACAGAAAAAACAGGATTTAAAAGTCCTTTTGAAAGTGTGTTCACAAAGGAGGGATTTGAATGAGAATGGAATCAAGACTATATAGACAAAGGAGGTATTGGAGAAAAAGTAAAAGAATTAATAGTTATATACCATCCAGTAGGTAAAGTCAAAAACACAGACAAAATAGGGCAGCTCTTGGTCACATTTAGAGAGGTTGGGGAGAGGCGAGAAATGGGAAAATGGACATGCAAGTAAATAAAACAAACCAACAAAGCCAAGACAACAGTTTCAAAAGAAACAGAGACATGGGGGACACTACTGAAGATGCAATGAGAGAAATGCAGTAGCAAATTGCAGTAGGAAAGCTGGGGGAGAAAAAAGATGCATGGAAGTTACACACCACTCTTCTGCTTACACAGAACAGAAGAGGAAGACAGTGGGGAACAAGGAAATGCAGAAGTACAAGAGCCTGGGATAAAGAGGTGGACAGGTTTGACATGTTTACAATTTGTTAGCAAAATGCCACTGGAAAAGTGTAAGATAAGGATGGAAGCTCATCTATTAAACCCTTATATACACCCATTACGTATAGTCCCAAAACAAAACTATGTTACCCAGGGATGTTACCAAGTCAGTCAAGAAGAGGCCTGATAGAATTCTCTTTCCCCACATCATAAGTAAAAAAGCATGTAAGGCACTCAAAGATGCCACAAAAGCTGGCAAAACCCATACCCAAACCTGGGGTGGGGGGAAATTTTAAAAAAAAAGAAAACAGGGGGTGTGGGGGGAAGGAAAGCAAACTTTGTGAAGCCTGAAAAAGAAAAGAATTTTCCAGAAATGTGAATAATTATTTTCATGTCATCAAAAATACCCAGGTACCTCAAATGTAAAAGATCTCTTATGATGTGGCCAGGTAAAACCTGTTGTTACCAAGTCTAAAGTGCAACTTCCAGGGAGTAAAGGAGACCCAAGAAGAGCCTGTCAGAGACTTAGTAATAAGGTCAAGGACAAGAGAGTAGACAGAATTTTCAAGTAGCACAGAAGCATAAGGGAGAAGGAAAGGGCAATTGAAGCTGCTAAGAGAACTAGAAAGAAAATGTTGCCAACTCTCCATTTCATCGAATCAAAAAAAAATTCTGATAATAAATGAAGTTCTTAACTTGTGTCTGTACAGAAAAGGGATATAAACTAATTCATTGCTATCTTAAACAAAGAGAACTCTGTGAAGTTAAGAGCATAAAAACTTGTACAGAACTTGCCCATTTTTCCTAATTCTCTTCTAAGAAGGGCTACTAAGTCATTTTACTGTGAACACTAACACAGCATAGTTACTGCATAATTGTATTTAACTGTTTCTGAATTCATTCTGAAAAGAAGTGAATGAAAGAAAAACAAACCAGAAATTCCATCATCACTGTTGTACTATCTTATTTCAATAACATTTCACCTTAGTAATATTTTATTGCCAAACATTCATTCTCAAGATGAAGACCTCCCTCTTCTAGCAGCTTCAGTTCTGAATATCTGCTGTATACTTTAATCACATCCCCTCCTGCATCCTGTAGTTTTCCTTCTCCAATTTTACTCTCTTATTTTTCCTTGGATCCTTGCTCACTCAGAGCCTTGACACTCTTCCTTTATTTCTCATTCCTCCTCCGCAGTTTCTTTGCTTTCATTCTGCCTGCTGCCCTCTTTTCCAGCTATCTGTACACTGTAAGAAATATTTAAATAGAAGATCTCACTTTGAAAACTCGTCTCCCCTGGCAGCCTCCCCGGGCTGGGGCGGCCGCTGGCGCTGAGGCGCGTTGCTAAGCAGCTCTTTAGCACCCTGTTCAAGGGACTGGGACTCAGCTCTGCTCGTGCAGTGCCCTGGTTTGTAGGCAACAAGGGGCCTGAATACCTCCTCACAGGAAGATCAAAGTCCTGCTCCTTCCTGGAGGTGCGTGGGAGGACAGAGGCAAGAGCATATTGTATTTTTTAAAATAAAAACGCAAATAGGCTCTCCCTGCAATGCCCCTTCTACAGTATTCCCATCTCCAGAAGATGAGTGATATTTTTCAGCTAAAGAACTTCAAGAAAAAAAATTTTGAATGTCAGAGAGAAATATCTTTAAAACCAAAACTAACAACTACTTGCAACCAGCTCACCAAACTAGGCAGCCTCTCTGCTGCTTTCCAGATGCATCTGACCTTCTCCCAGGTCTCTTTAAACCCAAGCACAAGGAAGCCCTATGTATTTTGGACACTTGGTGAAACATTGATACTGTGCCTGCTGAGTAAAGCAACATAATCACAATCAGCCTAAGTATGCTCAGAATTGCTGGATGTGCACAGGTAAACAGCAGGGCACAGTCCTCCTACAAGATCTCCAGTGTGGGAGCATCAGGTGGTGTTACTCTCATTAGCCCATCCAGACACAATTTCTAGGTCTTCTCTGTGTTCTTCTCAAACCTCAAGTGTAACTGATTACCCGGCTATTAAGACCTATGAGATGTAAGAGCCACAACCTGTACTTCTTTTGAAACTGACTTGATGGCTTGCTGTAATAATAACTGTGAATACCAGGTACCAACCTGGTACCAACCCCAAACAGCAAATATCCATTTTAGAAAAGAGACAGGTGGATAAACATTTATATGGCAGTGCCTTACCACTGAGTAGCATATCCTACTCCCTCACCTCATCTCCCTGGCCCAGATCATACTCAGTGCCCCAGGGGGCATTATTTTCCTTTGGATTCAGTTGGCTGAGATGGGAATATTCAAGTCCTGAGGTGGACAAGCAGAAACTGCTGGTCTGGGAAGCCATCATGGCAGGATGCACACCTCTGGATTTCAAGCAGCTCAACCCCTCAGACTAGATGACAAGTATGGATGGATCTCACACCTGGCAGCCTCTGCACACCAAATCACTACAACATACACCACAGAGAATTACTGAACTTATTCTCTAACAAAGAAAGAGGCAAAGTACCTAATGCCAAGGTTTCTTTCAAGTACAAACGTACAGTAAAAGATGAGAGGTTAAGCTGAAAGGAAAGTCTGATATCCCTCTTTCTGTTTTGCCCCAAGACTGGCTAACCAGTCAGCTGATGGCTGACCACACACATGGAGACGACTTGACAGCATCTCTTACTTTGTCACTAACTAAATGGAAAGAGATGCTATGTTTAACAGAAGAGGGGAAAAAAATTAAATTACACCTAAGATATTTTCAGTGGAGAAAATTCAAAGAGAATTAAGAAGATGAGTAAGTTTTCATGATAGTTGCAGGAGTTTATTTGATTTAGTGAAGATTTGCTAAAGGAAGTCTTGTTGACAATAAATAATCTTTTCTTGACTTTTGAACACTTATCAGCAAGATATGGGATTGATCTATACATAAGGAAGAGCATCAGAGAGTATGTACACATTTGTCCTGTGTATTAGGCAAAAGAGAGGAAAGACAAAAATACATGTGATACATTTGCATTATATGTTATCACATTAATACTTAATACCCACATATGCATGCAAACTGATCTACAAAGTGAATCCAGAAGTTGCTTGAATGACATCAAAATTTTTTCATACTCTTACAAATCTAAGAGCACTCTTGTACAATTTGGTGATCAAACTATGCTACTCATCACAAGACACAGACAAGCTGGGCAAGTTACAAGGCTGGAAGAGGCTGAAATGAACACTGAAAGTATTATAACTGCTGTTGTATTTGCAATAATAAAAGTTTAAAGAATTAAAAAATATTTGCTCACTTCATTTCCCAAGTCATCATGCGTGCTTTGCTGAATGTGGATATCCAGGAACACAGGCTGAGTTCTCTTCCTCAGAAACAGAGGCTCTGCTAAAAGTATCTTGACATTTCATCTTACATACAGACAGTCTGATCCCTAATTACTCAGCATATGAAGTGAATTGTAATTCTCATCAGAAGGCTGCTGAAACATTAAATCCTTCCAGCATTTGGGGCTGTTTCTCTCAGGGAATTTGGGGTCATGTCTGGGGGGATTTAACATTTTTCAGTACGAAACAGGAAGCTGATACAGGGCCAAATGCATCCTTTAATTTCAGGTGCTTTTACTGCACCTTTTACAAATCACGCAACTGTGCAGCAAAGCTGCCCTCACAATGTTACAATAGTTCTTCAATTAATGTACATTTTAAAGAGAAAATACAGGTGTCTAATAACTGAAGCAATGTTTCATGCTATATTGAAATAAACTTATAAGCATTCAAGAGTATACCTTTTTTAATATGGAATAGTATCCTACCATATAATTTCAAAACATGTTTGTAACAAATAGAATACAAATTAGTTCTTATATAGAGCTTCTCATGAGCATAGCAAATCAGTCTCCTCATTTAAAAGAATAAAAGAGCACTCAGGTGTAAAGAAACAAATTGTTCAGTGACCCAGCAGACCAAGGAAACCTGCACAGAAATTAGTTCTCCTCAGATCCTAGCAGTTGTCTAGCCACTGAACAGGACCACCACCTTGGGCAGGTGTGGCTCTTCCTAATGCACTCTGACTCTACCATGACCACAGCCTGCTGCCCTACTGGCACCACTCACTAGAGAGGATTACAACTTCTGGCATCAGCTGCATTATGAAGTCAAATTAATATGACAGAAGCATTCACATAATCAGCTCCCTACAGACAGTAAACAACTTCTTCTTTGGAGATGCCTGTTTGAGCCACCTGATGCATATTCCCTCTCTTAGATACCTTCTCAGAAGTTTTCTGTGTCACATTTCCCATTAGCTCCTTTCTGTCTATACAAGAGTTGGGAAGAGAATCTCTGGAACTGATAAGAGAAGACAGGCTAAATGCAAGTCATCAGTATAATACATAATGCAGTTGTTAAAATGTAAATGTCACTATGAAAAAAGACAAACTAGAAAGAATCAGTGGAAAGCAGAAGGAATTATGAGAGTTTCTTAAAGTATTAAAAAGGACTAGAGGAATTTAGGGGTTTTTCAGTCTGAAAACAAAGTCTGACGTGAGCTATGGGAATAGCATTACAATATATATAAAACATTACAAAAAAGAAGAGGTAGCAATTGCTCTCAACACCCACTAGGAAAGAAGAAAAATATTCAAGATAAAGCTACAGAGAATAAGCCAATTTCAAAAAAAATAAGAATTCTAAGGACATAACACAACAAGGACTCTAAGCAAACTAAACTTCAAAAACAGATTAGAAAAACATATAGTCAGCATAATTTAGGTAAACAGTCCTACTGCAGTGCACGATAGGCTAAAATGATACAAAGTTAATTTCCAGTCTTTAGCTCTTCCATGCACTATACTAAGACAAATGCATGCATTAGCTATATATTTATAAAATGACAGAACAATGGGAATAATTACATTGATGTGTCATTTAATTTTTATTAGTGCCTTCATTAATATTAATTTATTTCCACTTAGGGTAGAAAAAAATGACACTTCTCTACCGCTAGATATTATTACCTTATTTCCTTACTGTGTGTCCTGAGTACAGCTTCTTACCAGATCTGCACTGGGTACATACCTGGTCACTTGTGCCAGAGAGCTGAAATAGCCCCAGGCACTTTGCTAGGTACATCACTTCCTTGTGTGCCAATTACTATAATAATATGTGTCCTACCTAGCCTGCTCCTATGAGCCAGCTAAAGCAAGGACAAACCGTTGGTGTCTTTTTGCTTGTAAGAAATAACAAAGATGCTTGCAAAAATTGTTACGTCCCATTTCCACAGAACTTCCCTTGCCCAGCTCACCCATAACTTTCCAACATTCACAACCCAGGCTTTTCCCCCCACTACCATTTTGAGTCCACCCAGCAGTGCATTAGGAAAGGACTCAACACCACAGGAATAGCCCTTGCTCGCCCTCATCATTACCCAAGGGAACACCCAAACATGAAGGGCACCTTATACTTTTAAACAGATAAGACTTTATCATCAATAAAGAAACTTGGGGGTAAGGAGGTGTTCTCTTCTGGTTTTATACATTACTATGTTAATTGGCAAAATGAAAATTAACACTAAATACTAGTCAGACCAATATGACATTCATTATCTATCCAGATCCACTATTTTTCCATGTATTTTATTTACAAAGAATATTGATATGGAGCTAATATATTTCCACCAGATATTCTTGCTGGTCAAAAATTTAATCAATATTCAAAGTAAACTAACATAAATGCCCATGAATTCTAATTTTCCATTGTACTGGAACTGTTTTATGAAAAAAGAAAATGCTAATTTATGTATAGTCTGAAGTATACATCTTACATAAGGTATTGTAAAGACAGAACAAGAAGCGTATTCATAACTTCTCTTTCACTTCACAGATAATGTCAGAATAATATTTATGAGATTGTGGGTACATTTATAACTAGGCCAGAAATTTAATATTAAATGTCCATCTTATGCAAAATTTCGCTCCACAACTAAATGAAAAGGAAACGAATCCCTCAAAAAAGAACAAGTAACAATAAATCAAATTGAACATTTTCCCATTAATTAAAATATCTGACTATGTAACAGTTCAAGTATTAAATGCTTAAGAAACAATTTTTTTAAATAAGGTACTTTATCTTCTTTCTTAGTGTTTTCAAAGAAAACACTTCTGTGGGTTCTCTCACTGTGACAGACTACAGATTACTGTGCTCACCAGCCTCAAGGTTTTTTCAGAAGTTTGTTAATCAACAACTTGGTGAGCTGTTAATCAAACTTTGGTGAGTGACAAAAAAAATAGTCAGACAACAGCCACACATGGGCCAACTGTGAACTTCTTTTTCTCTGTGAAGTACAATTCCATGTTATCAGTTAGTAATAAACCCATAACATCAACCACCAAACTAAATAGAGCATGTTGTGACCGTGTTTCTTTCTTCGTAAAATACTTTATTCATATTGAAGACAAATTGTACTGATGTAGAAGGAAATCTAAAGGTAATGCAGAAGGACTTGCATTTCTAAAATACCAGTAAATGACTCAAAATAGTCATTGTTCACCTTTGTTAATCAATCAGGAATAAAAAAAATCATAGGGATAACAGCTATTTGCATCTTGCTTTTTCAAACATTCTAAGAGCACGTCATCCAGCAGTCCCAGGCAAACACCTAAAAGCAACAGCAGAAAGCAGCCTCCATGTTTCAACACAACTGGGAAGTAAACACTTCAAAGACTGAACTTGCTTCATGGAAACTTCATTACCAAGTGAGTGATTATATCACCAGAAAAGCAGCATGATGCTTTGATGTGGGCAGAAATTCAGCTAGATAAAAAAGGGATAATTCTGGTCCTTGTACAGGCAGAGTGTCACAATATGGTCCCCTTTTCTCTCTACAGTAGATGGAGCCACTGCAAGGCCACGGCCACTCTATGCTGTGAGATGTGCAGTCAGCAGAATTCTCTGGAGTTGCTGCCCTGACTAACGAGCATCCAAATGCCAATAACCATCTCCCAGAGCCTGGTAAATAAAAAAGGCTCATGACTAACACCAGCAGAGTATTCTGAAAGTACTGCTTTCATTACCTACAAAATTATCACCAACATCAGCAAAACTTTTCCTTGAGCTTAGAAGCTAACAGAAAAAGATACATTTTAGTAGAATTCATTGAATAGTAATTGTATATGTGACAAAGTTAAGGACAGATCTTTATTCTATAAATTTAAGAATTACTAGGTACAGAGTTTCATGCACATAGATCTCCTGTCCAAGAATTTTTATGTCTTCCTTTTTCTTAAAAGGCCGACAAAGCACACAAGAGACTATAAAACAAATAGAGAGCTCGGAGAGAAGAGAAATTGCTGACTTGGATTGAGCAAATTAATTTTTTTGTTTAATGGAAGACTATAGAAAGGGTTTCCAAACATGAATACCAGTTAATCAAATCATTCTGAAAGGACCAAAATAAACTGGAGGGGGGAAAATGAAGAATAAAGCAGCACTCCATCACATCCTAAATAAAAGAGTATGGCCCTTCTTTGTTGTCTGGCTGCAGGGGTGCCCCAAATGACTGAGATGCTGTGTCTTGGAAGAAAAAGGTCTCTGCTCATTGGACAGCCTACCACACAGTTTCATCATGTATTTCTGGATGATAAAAGCTTTTACCTCACTGTCCTCTGCATGTAGTCTCAGAGACCAATCCAATTTTGTGTAACTTTCTTTTAAGAGATGCATTTAGAAATATATTTTCTAAATAGCAGAGATTCTTATTGCTGAGTTTTTCCTGTGTTTCTTGTTAAGATTTAAAAAGGCATATGACTAAATTCAGACATTTTGCAATATTTTTAATTATCTGTGAAACCTTTTTTCCTCAGGCTATATGACTTTTTTTTTTTTAAATGTCAGTCTAACGTGTAACTCAAAATTCATAAATCTGGGTTGAATTAGCTCTGCACTGTCAGTTTTAAGAGAGCTTATAACAAATCAAATCTCCATAAACTCGTCAATACAAAATAAATTGAATTCACCTAATTTTCCTCATAACTATGCCTGAGGAATTCACAACTGTTCTTGGTTATTAGACCCAAGACAATACTGACAGATTTCATATCTATCATACAATCACTGAACAGCCCAGGTTGGAAGGGACCTCAAAAGAGCATCCAGATCAGCCTTGCATGGGACAGCCATTCCAGATGAGATTACTTAGCCTCCTGTTCAATTGCATTTTGGAAACTTCCAGTGATGAGGACTCTGCTACATCCCTGGAGAAGATGTTCTTACTGTAATAATAAATAAATTCTTTCTTGTGTCAGGATGTCCTCCCAATGTACCCTTGTCTTCTTCATGTGGCTCCTTGCAAAGAAAGCGAGCCTCCTGCCTGTTGGTAGCTGCCCTGTAAGTACCAGAACATAGCAGTGAGGCCCTCCTTGAGTCTTCTCTTCTCCAGAAAGAAAATCCCTAATGCCCTCAATCTATCCTCAAAGGGCAGTTTCTGCTGCCCTTTGATCATCTTTGTGGCGACCTTCTCCTGTCTGTCCTTATCTTTATTTAGTTGTGGGGACCAGCTATGAACACATTCTTCAAGTGCAGCCTGGAGATGCAGAAAAAAATCACCAAAAACAGAACAATAAGTATTTTTCTTCTAAAACCATGAGAAAAATATTTGTATATAAAATGCTGTATTTTTTGCAGTTGCTTCTTTTTGTTTATTCTTACATTTATGATGCAGGTTTGAACAACACAAGAATGGGAAGGCAATGGTGCAGGAACACAGTGTGCAGTGAGGTGACAGGCAGAGCTCAAAAACAGGCTTAAAAATGGAGTGGAACAACTGAAATCCTTCCTCTCCCACAGACTTGCTCAAATGCCTATAAAACACCAAAGGACTGGAAAACTGAGTTGGTATGAGCTCCAGAAAATTAAGATACTTGGTTCTGACAGCTGCCCAGGAACAGCCATTGTAAACTGGTTCTCTCACAGAAGATCCACTTCATGAGAGATAAGCCTCTGTATCTGAGCCAACTCATACAGATTAAGTTAACGTAATTAATGATGAATAAAGTCTGTTTCATCGATCATAAAATGAGTCAGATGAACTGAAATCTTAAAGCATTTATTTCTCCACCAGCCACAGAAACAGGATTATTACAATGATTTTGGCTTACGTACATCGCTGTGGGATATGTCAAGGTAGACAAGATGAATGCCACCCACAGTTTTCCAATCAAGGGATATGATAACAACGAAAAACCATAAAAGGTTACAAACATTTGAAATCAGGAAGTGAAACATTCAACTGAGCTGAGGCCTGTGAATGGTACTTTTAAAATAATAATTATTATCTCTGTATTCTTGCATTACATACGGAAGAAATTAGATGTATTTTGCCTTTGCAAATTCTCTCAGCCTCATAGGAACCTAAATAACTTCATTTCACAAGGAAACAGGCAAATACAGTAGGCAGAAAGGCAAAACTATTATTATTTCATTATATAACACCAATATGTTTTGCCCTGCACAAAACCTCCTGTTATCTGGCCTCACGATTTTTTAAATGTTTTGAGTTTTATATTATAAAGCACAAGAGACTAAATTCAGGCCTCATCATACAAGATTTTTAGTTTGGTTTATATATAAATTTGTTAAAATTATTTGCATTTCTTCATGGGGTTGGGTCTGTGATTAAAGTAGGCTTTAGGATTTTAATAACACTCCATCTGTCCCAGAGGTCCTTGCTTAATTTTTGCTTTCACTGGCATTTTAAACAATTAGCTAGTGTTAGAAACTTCTCAGTTCCTAAGTTCTCCTTTAATATATTGCAGAGGATGCCAACAGAAATCTGGAGCAAAGAAACAGAAGACCTTAAACATTTCAGAAAACCTTAAAATACAGTAATTTTAAGTACTTGAAGACATGCAACACACAACAGCCAACACTTCTCTAGATACTTCCTTTAGCTGTCAAAAAAGATGTTTTACAAGTCTCATGATGCTTAATCTCTAACACATTTCTCTCTCCTAGGAACATGAGTATGGGCATGAGCCTCTCTCTCTCTCTCACAGAAAGGACTGTGACCACAGTTATTCCTGACTTATTCCTGATATCAATGCAAGTCTGGGAACAGAGCTGCCATGGTGGAACTGCAGTTCAGTGGAGTCATTTGCTACATCTCAGGATTTCAGATTCACCTAAAAATGCTGTAAAACAGCATTATCCAAAGCTACCACAAAATCTGGAACAATGGTATGAGTCAGGTGAGTTACATAAAACACCAAGCTCTACAAAGACACTCATTGTAAGATATATAATGAAAATAGGAGCTTTTAGAAACGTACACACAGCTGGAATACACACCCATATTGTGCACTTGCTTTCCTTTCAACATCTTTAATTATAAGGATATTGTAGATATATTATCACAAATCAACAAATCCATTTTCCACAGCATGTTACTAAGCAACTGTAACCAAGACCTTGTGTAAATAAGATTAAAATTCCAAGGTAACGGTACCCAAATACAACCTCGCATTGCACAGCCAAAGAGAGTAGAATGTGTTCATATTAAAGGAAGAATGACTGCTTAGTTTTATGTTAGTTTAAACAGTTCAGATACACAGAAAATGTAAATGTATTTATATCATTTTGTAGGCATTTCCTCCATACAATGAACCCTGCAAAGATCTAACAATCTTGGTGTATTTTTCAGACAAAATAGCTAAAAACTTTTTCAAATTAATTTCATTATTCATTATATGCATTTCTTTCTGCCACTTAACAGTATCCAAATTATATCAAAAATATACTACTGCAAATAATCTATTAATAGTCATTACTACAACTTTTAAGAGAAGATATCATGCTCACATGCACAGTGTGAAAGAAGAATATTGTAATACAATGATTACTTTTTTTTCCCTACACTTTCAATAGGGAAAAAAATACTTTTTTCCAGCCATAAATACAGAAGTATAAGCACCTTTCTAATAACTGGCTGCACTTGGCAGGCATGCTTCCATCACTCCAGCACTCAGACATTCTATGGGCTTATGAGGAAGCTCCAATTCCAACAGACTGGATCTAAGCAGAAGAGATTGTTGTAAGCATGTGAAATTTTCCTGCCTGTCAGTCCTTCCCACAGAGTTTCAAAGTTCAAATTATCTGACCTCATAACAAATGTGACTCAGTATTTTAAAACACAACCCAAATTTAAACATAGAATCACAGAATGTTTTAGGTTGGAAGGAACCTTAAAGATAGATCATCTAGTTGCAACCCCCAGCAACCACAGACAGGAAGGCCATCCACCAGACCAGGCTGCTGACCCAGTGGGACCATCCAAGGGGGAGACACTTCCAAGAAGGGGTAACCACATTTTCTCTAAACAACTTGTCCCAGTGCCTCACCACCATGAATAAAGAATTTCGCCCTAACATCTAATCTAAATATCTCCTTTAAAACCATTCCTTGTTGTTCTATCACTATGTATCCATTTAAAAGTCACTTTCAATTTTTTTTGTAAATCCCCCTGAAGTACTGGAAGGCCCCAA
Source organism: Cettia cetti (assembly GCA_013401135.1). Classification (NCBI taxonomy): domain Eukaryota; kingdom Metazoa; phylum Chordata; class Aves; order Passeriformes; family Sylviidae; genus Cettia; species Cettia cetti. The sequence continues at coordinate 17,260 of VZUI01091418.1, read as the reverse complement.
AGAGAAGGCACCCTAGAGCCTTCTCTTCTCCTGGCTGAATGACCCCAAGTCTCTCAGCCTGACATCATAGGAGAAGTGCTCCACCCCTCTGATCACCTTCTTGGTCTGCTCTGGACTAGTTCCAACAGGTCCACATTCTTCTTGGGCTGGGATCCCCAGAGCTGGATACAGCACTTCAGATGGGGTGTAGAGAGGGAGAATCAACTCTCTTGACCTGTTGGTCATTCCAATTTTGATGTAGCCCAGGATGCAACTGGCCTGGGGGCTCAGAGACTTGAGTGATATGAGAAGCCTGGCTGCCAGCAGACTGAGGCAAAGTCATTGACTATCTCCGCCTTCTCCACATCTATTATTGTCAGTTCTCCCTTCTTTTGTCCTTGCCCTTTCTTTTCTGACTTACAGAATCCCCTCTTGTTATTCTTCACATCCCTTGCCAAGCCCTGGTCCCTCTGTGCCTTGGCTTTCCAGACCCCATCCCCACACAATCAAACCATACCTCTATACTGCCCACAAGTCACCTGACCTGCTTTCAGTAGCTGTGCATTCCCTTCTTACTCCTCAGCAAGAGGAGCAGATCCTTGCTCAACCATGCCGATTTCCAGCCTACCTTGCCTGATTTCCTGTACACTGAGATGGAAAGCTCTTGTGCTCTAAGGAAAGTGGCCTTAAAGAGTTGCCAGCTCTGGTCAGTTCCTTTGTTCCTAAGGACAATTTCCAAGTGAATCTCACTCACCAACTCCTTCAACAACTGAAAGTTCACTCTTCCAAAATTCAGGATCATGACTTTGCTCCTTGAGATCCCAGACTCACGAGGGTACGGTCGCTACAGTTCAGGCTGCCTTCAATGTTAACCCAATCTTAAGGGACAAAAACTGTTATTTTACTACTGGCTCACAAGCCATCTCTAGAACAAGAGCAGAAATCAGCTGCAATGGAGGCAGAATCTTCCTGGAGATACTTTGCTCCTTGTTCAGCCCAGATTTCAGGAACTCAGGAATACCACAAGCTCTCATGTGCTCCAAGCACATGCTCCACTTAATTGACATTGCCTCATTTTACACATATATGCATCTTTGCACAGTCTTCTTTAAACCTTAAAAAAAAAAAGCATATACACACCACCTGCTGGGGAGAAGATGAGAGAACAAACATGTGACAGATATTAATCACGATGCTTAATGCACTCCTGCCAGGCTCTCTGCTACCAGAGCAAAGAGAATCATTTAACAAACTGTGTGGATGGAACCAAAAAAAAAAAAAAAACTTGCCAGCTTTATTCACTGGTGACTTTCAAGTTCTTCTGCCTCTTTTAAACATTTAAACAACATATAATGTGTGTAGAGCCCCTTCTATCCTGAATTCTCCTGCAAGTGATGACTTTGTCCATACCCCAGCCTTGCTGGAATGGCCCATTTCTCTACTTCCCCATTCATCTTTCACCAAGAGTGCACTTTGATACCACTGTGCCGGTGATACCATGCAATAAGTACTTCTCTCCCCATTGCTTTATGTATTTCTTGTCCTAGAGAAATGGTTAAGAGTCTTCATATTTTATGTCAGTCAAAATATAAATTAATGACATAATCCACTATACTAATGCGTGCATCTTCTTGTAAGGTCAATAAAAGCTGCTCTGCTTACAGCACAAATGAAATCAAACCACAAGATATTCCACTGAGCACATCTCTGGAAAAAGGGTAACAAATTTAACATTCAAAAATGTACAAAAGACTGTATTTCTTAATTCCTCCCATTGAGAAAAAGAGAGTAGTCACTGGCCTACTTTAATTAATTTTATCATCTACACTTCTGTTTTCCAGTAATGATAGCAGTCTAGGAGATATAAGCCACAGTTCTAGGATGACTAGTTGCAACCACATCTAAAAAGCACCTTTAACTTTTAAAAGGTCCCCTTCAATACAGCATCTGAAAAAAAAAACTTCCATCATACTACCATTCACATGGTATTTTTGAGTACTTAATTCTTTCAAACTTCCTTCAATAGTCTACACTCATGGCAAAGCTGTTTCAGTTACTTGTCTCCACTTTTACTAGTCAGTTCTCAAAACGATGTTTCAGGACAGGAAGAATTCCAGCCCCCCCTCAGAGACATGTATTGTTTTACAATGCACTGGCCCATCACATTTACATAACTACTATCTCCTGGGTAAAAAAGTATTCAACTACGACAATAACATGCACTCTGCAAACAAACTATATAATGGATGAGAGTACTCTTCAAGTATTTCACTTTCAAAATGACCATAGAAATGACATTCTGATTCTGCAGGATCTTTTTGTTTGAGTGTTCAGTGAATTCCTATTTAAGCTGTGACTTTCTGGGGGGGAACTACAAATACTTTCTGCTTTTCACCCATCTCTTTTGCAAGGCTAACAAAGCTGAGATGAATTTCCATGCATCAACAGAATTGTTTACGAAGGTCTGCTTGGTACAGCATCCATGCAGATTGTGGCATATGGAAAAATCTTTTCAGCTCAGATGCATATTTCTAACGTTACCCAATGGTTTCATATCCAGTGTCTTCCACGTACTATAAGGTGTGATTAAGCTTCCCCTATTCAAGAATAATCCCATCACTTCTTTGGGGAAATTGATAAATGTCTGACTATTTGTGGAGCACTAAATGTTGAAGTTTTCACAGCTCTTGCCCATTTACTACTTAATTCACTATGACCAAAACAGATGATTTTTTAGTATAGTTGCTACATAGCACATAAGAAAGTGGTGCCATGAAGGTTTCCAGTGCTAAGAAAAATGCCAGCTTACTTATTTGACCTTATTTTTCTTTAGAAAAACAACTTTTGAAAATTAACATAACCATTCTCGCTAATTACACTGGGACAGAAAAAAATCTGTTAAATTGTCTCATTGACCTAAACTGCCCAAAATTAAAATTGCAAGCAATATATATACTGAAATGATCAATATAGCTCTTTCCAGAATAAACACATTTCAACCAATATGCAGTGAAGATGCGAAAACAACACAATTTATCAATTTTTGCTTTGCATTTACAGTTGTACTTTTTCAAATCCAGATTTTTTTTTATTGGTTCATGTGAAAGTAGGCATGCATACAGTTGGGAGGAAAAGTAAAAGAATAATTTTAAATTTAATTAACTTTCACAGATCCTATGCTATTACATTGCATTGGAATATGTAAAACCAGGAAAGGCATTACTGGTCAAGTTACTGTGAAATAACAAATAACCAAAGACAAAAATCTAAAATAATCATAACTGTAACAGTCTACACTAAAACTATCAAGAAACTAGTAGGAGCAGTATCCTTCTTTGCTGTTGTTATTGTTGTTATATATTAGGGATATAGATGTTCCTGGTAACATAATAAAATTTTAAATTTATCTCTGTCTTGGGTAATAAAAAACAACTGTGCAAATAAGAGTTCCTCTTTTCTTAAAGGTTTCTCTCAAAAACACATAGCAAAAGAAGCATCATTCATGGGGAAAAAAAGGGATATTTCTTAAATTTTAAATTACTTTGTTTAAAGTCTCCATTCTAGCAATATATTCATCATGCATGCGAGTACAGAAGACATTGAATTCCAAACGTCACTTGGTTTATAAGACTAAGTTTGATTTTGCAACTTCAGAGCAAGACTAAAAACTTTGGCAGATACACCATCAGTTCTAGAGCTTGAGACAAAACCTTCTAAAACAATCATACAGGAAACACAAACCACAGAAGGTAAGGAATTCAATTCAAAATAAGTTAGATCTCTATTGAAAGACTTTGTATGCATTTTAACAGTCTTGGTATTGTTTGGGTGACTCGTTACTGCTTTCCAGGGCAATATTCCACACATTTGTTGTGGACAGTCTTTCTAACACACTGCTTGATATGTTAAAGTAATTGTGGCAGAAACCAAAATATTAATTCAAGGCTATATAAAAAAGAAACAACACGTTTATTAATAAAGCCCAAATAAAGTTAAAAAACACACACCTAAGAAGATGGAAATTAAAAATGCATACTACAACAGCTAAAAGTCTGTGCATTAAAGTGTCCCACAAGGCCATCGCTACTACAAACTTCTTTTTAACTTTCTCCCACACCTCAGGAAGCAGCAGTTTCTCACATCCAGTTGCATGAATACACACACCATTCTTAATATCACGTGTGATTGAGAAAGAACTTTTTTTTGAGAAGAATTGTGATCAAACTTTTCTCCAAAAGGAGCATTTTCTCTAAAAAATTACCATTCTTCACAAGCTATAGGGAAGAACCCCAACTATATTATAACTCCATGCTCTTGAAAATAATATATTTTATCTGGTACCACATTCATAGGTTCTTATTTGTAAATTGTCATCCTAATGCTAAATGTAAAATATAACTATAATAAAATTAATATATGAAAATATTGAAATATTGTCCAAATTAATTACATAGTAGTTATTTTGGCAAAATACACATAAGCAAAATAACCTTAAGTGACAAAACTGAACACTTTGTCCCTGAAAGCATTCTACTACTACAAAACTAACAAAGATAAAATATAGATTCTTATGGGGGGGAAAATTGTTCAAACTTGCAAATTCATGCAAAACATCTCCTAGTAAGAAATTGTTCCATTGGAAAAAAAAATTAACAGGCATAAAATTAATTAGTCATAATCATTACTAAGAAACAATAATCTACTAGACGTCAGCTTTAAAGATCTGTAACAAGTCTGTTCCTGAACATCCAGTTCCAATTTCTTTGCTATAAGCTGTTATAGTTACTATTAACTGTATATACTAGTTATCTGTTACCCCAGTTGTGAAGTACTACCTTGGCAGCAGTCCTTCTGAGGATACACATCAAAGAGACCCTTAAACATTTACACAGCACATCCAAGATGTGTGCCAACAGTGCAACAAGGGAGACACACCTGTCCCACACCGGGGGCAGTGGTCACAGCACATTAGATGCTGAATTACTGACACACCTGAGGCCCACAGTGCAGATGAGAAACCTGCTGGAGAGATCTGACACCAATCAGCCAGGTGGCTTTGCCAATGCACAAAGGAGACTGGCAGAAGGAAACAAAAGCATCCTGTTTGCTCACCAATTCTGTCAAAGCCTGGGTCCCCTCAGAACAAAAGTGACAGGATGGAGGCTATGAAAAATAGGGAGCTGCCATTTTCCTCAGGGTCAAAGAAGTAATTAGAGAAAAATAATTTTTACCCTGTTTCCTTCAACTTCTAAAAGCAATCTCCTCATCCACACCCAGCCTAAGAAGCTTAAATTCTCCTTTTAATATATTGCATACGTAGTATTATTCTGCATAAGAGACATAATCTGTCATTGCCTTTTGGGCAGTAAGAGAGACTCCTGCTGCTGACACAAATGAAGCTTGAAACAGCAGAAGTAGCATGGTCATGAAAGTTAAGCATTTAATCAGTATAAGAAATTGAATACTGATCTTTCGAGTCTCAGCTCCACAAAGACAAGAGTCATCCTGAATGGTCTTTAACACAGGAATAAATACACAGCTTGACCAGCTTGTTTTCAGACTTTAGAATGTCTTTCCAAACTTCCTGAAGTAACTAGTGGAGAAAATAATTATTTATAAATAGGGCTACATTTTCAAGTTTTACAAAAAATATCCATAGGTACTGAAGCAGCTTGGTAGCCTACAGAACCAAATCTCTTCATAGATCCCTTATATTACAAGACAAATTCCAAAAATAAATCTTTGGTTATATTAAATTGCTCATAATTAATAAATGCAAAACATCAACAGCACCAATCTAAATTATCACTGTTCAGAATAACCATCTCAATGAAAAAAAAAAGAATATTAACAATCTACCCTTGCTTGAATTAGAATACCAAAAAACCTAAGCAAACGCTTCTTTTTGTTTTCACATGACTCTCAGTGCACTTGATAGTTTCCCCTCATCTTTCATTTTCATTTTTCTAGGGGCACTATTTGGTAGCCTAGTTCAGTGTACAGAAATATTTTTCAGGGGGCATAAAACTGAGAAACTGTGTTTGTTCCCAATTGTCACGATATTTCTCATTAATTCCTAACTTCATAACAATCACTTCACTGCATGTTCTCCAAAGAAGGATGAAGTCATCAGTGCCTGCAGTGGCAATAAACCAAGTCACATTTCATGTAACAGTATCTCCTATTCTGAATATTCATTTATCATTAAGATAATGACAGAATTAAAGGAACTCAGACTGAGCAAATATTCTGCGAGAACTGAGAGCTGACTGTGTGGTGAAGCATGGCGTGGAGAAGACTGACCATTAACAATCCAAGCTCATCTACTTGGTCTTCCTTTTTATCCTTCTAGCTTCTTCCATTCTTATTAATATGGATTTCCAACATTTCTGACACAACTATAATAGAAGCAACAAAGCAGTATCAATAGTGAGGTATCTAGAAATGTCTGTTTAATCTCCCTTTTGATCTTCAGATAAAAATAATCCAAAAGCTCATGACAGGATTCATGATGATAGCGACCCATTCCTAATCAAACACTCAAAAATGCAACAATCTCAGAAAGTTTGCTATTGCTAAACTGAAATATTCAACCAACATTTTTATAAATTATTTCTCTTTCCCATCTATCCTTGTTTTCTCTGCATACATCCTCTTCCCCTTGTGTAAGCAAACATCATCACCGTTAAATGAGATAAATTCTAGGAAAATTACCAGAGATGTCATATTTCAGACTATTATTCTTCTAAATATATATTTTGATACATTTTTTCTTTCAAACTGGTTTTACTTTTCTCTATTACTCCTAACACTTTTGTGCTAATGACACAGTGTTTGAACAAGTTCTGCTAATAACTGTTCTAACAAGCTTCATCTCTGTTTTTTAATAGCCTGACAAATTCCTACCAACTACTTCAAAATATAACTCTCAGACCTTCCTGTGTTACGGCATAATTGTAACTCCAAGCTCTCTAAGAAGCTTTGCTTTTCAACATATATATTTCCAGGCAGGTTCTTTAAAACATGTACTGGCACCCCCCTTACAGCACCAACACACCAAGCACATCACCAGTTTTAATCATCTCCTGATCAACCACTTATTGAGCCCTTCTGCTACTAGAAATCCTCATACTGGTCCCTTTTCTTTTTGTATGACTGAGCAAATCCAGTCAGAAATGTCTTCTGCATTCACAGATACACACAAACAATACTATGCAACATAACACCCTACTGTGTTGAATGTACGCCACTCTACACTGTTCAGCAGAAATAGTCCTTGCTTTTTTATTTAGTCAATTTATTTCCTCTTGCCACTTTTCCCCTCCACAAACTTAGTCACTTGCATTTTAATTAAGTCTGAAACCAGCATCTTTTTTTCTTTAAAATTTTTCCCTAAGTATTTCTATATACGGTTTTCTCATGTCAAAAGGAATTGCATTACAAGTATTGAATTATTCCAGAATAAAACTGGAACAGAACAAAACAAAAACAGCTATTACCACTTAGTTTGCCATGTTTAAAAAAATACCTGAGATATAACTAAATTAAAATGCAGCATAACTTTATTTTTAAATCTGTGAAATTGGCATTACACCAATACACCTGCATGAAAAAAAGCTGCCATTTAGAGAGGAAGAACATGATGGACTGCCTCCACACATTTGCTCTCCTAAGAGGGAAAAAAAAATAGTGTGAATTTTTGAAACTGTGAAGCAATGAAGGAAATTTGTCCACTATCCATATAGTTCTACATTTTTAGAAATCCTTTAAAGAGTAATTACTCTTTAATTACTCTTTAAAGGATTTCTAAAAATGTAGAACTATATGGATACTGGACAAATTACTCTTTAAAGAATAATTATGTACTTCCCAGAAAAGCCCTTGCAATATATGTTTAAATGACAATTGGTCAAATTACAATTAGTTTTTTTCATTTTTGAACTGCTGTAGTCTCCTCTCAAGTGTGACACTGATGGCACATTTTTGTGCCCTCCTCATACTAAGATGTGATGGGATCAGTTACCACCACATAACTGCAGCACAACCAAGAACAAAGTTTTTGGAGAAGAAAAACAGGAGACATGGGGAGGAAGAAATACGAGAGAATAAAAATTCTGCACTACTTATCAGCCAGAATTCTCCCCCTAGTAAAAATGAAAATTACAGAGGCAACATGAAGAGAAAGCCAGAGAAAATAGCTTGGCCAACTTTGACGTAACATCTACTCCAACATCCGAAGACAGAGGGAGGCAGAGAGAGAAGAAATTGATTGATCTGCAAATTAGGCAGAATTAACTGCAGGGGTTTTGTTTTTCAAAAAGCTGCAATATGAGATGACATAACTGAAGGCAGCTTGAACTGGCTGGAGTCATTTATAATGAGAGAGACCAATTATTCAACAAATACTTCACCCACCTCTTCTTAGTGCAGTTTTCCCTTGTGAGTCCTGCCTACTGTCTCCTTTTCAAGGGACTTCAACATTAAACAGCCAAACACTGCCCTTGGTGTAACTTCTACAATCCCTAAATGTAGCAAGGTGCTATAAGCACACCACAATATTAAAAATTACTAAAATAAAAGTAATTGACCACTCAGCCAAGATTGTTTATTATCTGGATAATTATAGTGAGCTTTCACTGACATTGTATGTGAACAGCAACACATGCTTCTTGACACTGAGCTGACTGACATGATGTTGTCCTTCTCAACTGGCAATCACCAGCTCCAAAAAATTCAAAATTGTATGGAAGACTGCAACATACATATATTTTTCTCCAAGCTTTATAAAGTAGAGAGAGCATTTCAGGACAGCAGGTTCATTTGCTACCAACAGCAACATTAGCAGAGCTGCATAGAACCTCAGACTCAGCCAGCTGAAAATACTTCAGTTCTTTGGCAAATAGGATGAGAATTTCTATAGTTTAGAACATTTAAAACCCCAAACAGTTAAACCACAAATCTGTTATCAAACCATACCATCAAGACTTCACAGGCTCACTACAACTGGTTCCAAAGCTCAAGCTGTGCAATGAAAATAAGCAAATTATCTGGAATCACAAAATTTCATCTATGGTTCTTGTTCTCTTGCCTTAATATTTTAATAAATATAATGAAATTAACTTCACCAGTCTTTAGGACTGAGTACAGAAAGCAACAGTAAGAAAACTGAAGATTATCCAAAGCATCAACAGTGGCTAAAAGACTAGCAAGCAAAGAAAAACCCGCTTACTGAAACTGTGTCTCAATAACCACAGGCCCCTGAGAATATGTTTAGTATTTTTTATGACTAAGAGTGCTGAAGATATGCATGTGTTCTTCCTTGGAAAAGTTATCTGCTATCTACAATGACCAATAATTATATATATTAAAAACACAATTACTTGAACCAAGACATCAACTGGCAATGGAGGTCAGGATTCCACATAGCAAAGTTGTCTATGCTTAGTGCAGTCTTCAACAAATAAAATTAGATAAAATTAAATGTATTATATTCATTTGCGTATTTTCTATTTGCTTGTCCCAGCAACACCCTAAGTAATACTAAATTGTAATTGTGCTTTGGAGCAACAAGAGGGGCAACAACATTTTACCTACAGGTAAAATATTAAAACAGGAATTCCAAACACAGACCCTATACTCACATAAGGAACTAGACATGACAAAACCGGCTCAATGAAATCTGAGAATTCACCTGCTCTGAGAGAAAAAGGTAATAACTCGTCTCCCTTGGGGTCATTTTTCTACTCCACTTGGACCAGCAGGGAAGCAGGCTGGCTGCACTGAGCTGCAGGTCACCATGGTGCTCTCTATAGCTTGCCACAATGAAAACCAAGGGCCCTGCTGGAGCTCAGAGTCCTCTCCCTGAACGCCCAGTATGCAATTAATACATGCAGATCTTGACCAAACATGAAATCAGGACAAATTAAACACGTTGAAACAGAACCCAAGAAATGGGTTTGTATCCCATTGATCAGATGCAGTCATAGAAATAAAAACCAGCCCAACTCTTCCCAAGATCTGAGTGTCAGTGACGATTATTCTTTAGTAATTCCTTTGCAACTAACCACCATCTGCCTTATGCACATTATGCAGCAACTGTGACAAAGTGTTCTTATGTGCCTTCTTTTAACAGTTTAAAGATAAGCATCAAACACCTTTAAGAGACTCAAATATATTTTGCCTAAGAAGTTCCTTCAACTGTTCTAGCAAATAGGCTCAGCTTTACTTTACATTATTATGGATACCACCAATAGTAATTTGGACAGAATACTGAATTAACAAAAAAAGATAACAGAGAACTGAGCAGCAGGAATGTATGTTTCTTCTAAATATAGCTGTCCCTTATATTTAAGCAGAGTCTGCATAAATATCCATGATTATGCTATTTCACAATTTTACTTTTTCTCACAGAACTCAATGCTTGATCTAGCACTCCATGAATAGCTGGAGATAAAGTACTTCTCTTATTCATCACTGCTAACTACAGAAGGAAGGCTGCATCAGACCACGGTGGTACATACTGCTCCCAATACCCTTTCAGGCCTTCAGGTTGCAACCTGCGTGATGAAATAAAGATTATACTTATTAAATTTGCAATGTGCTTACAGGCTTTCTGGTGGGAGGGTTGACAGGTTGATAGGAGGGGGTTGTAAGCATATTAGAGAACAAAATTAGAATATAAAACTAACTTGACAAATTGGAGAAGCAGCCTGGGGGGAAAAAAAGGAGATTTAGTTCAATGAGAACCAAGTGGAAGACTCTGTGTTTAGCCAAGAACAATTAACTGCTCAGATAATGGATAATAACCACTGCTGAGGCTGCAATTCTGCATAAAAACATAGCCCACAGAATCCAAATATAATTTAACAATAGTTCAGGTTTTACAACAGAAAAAATTAAAAGGCAAAGACTGTACTGGGATTTAGAAGACAAATTATGTACAAGTACTCTTGCTGCATCAGCTCTGAATGAGAACTGAAATGAACAGAACTGAAACGAGAAATATACACTTCGGAAATAACTGAAGGCAAAGAAACAAGAATTAACATAAAATACAATCCATCAGGATGAGGATAGAGTTAGAGTAGTTTTGTTTTAAGGAAAGATTGCTGAGGAGGGACAAATGTTTTCAAATACTGGAGTTCATACTCATGCAATGCTGAACAAGAAGTAACAGACTTTAAAGATGTAAGTGTAATTGGCTCTGAGTTGAGACCTTTACCAGCTGTCTTTCTGGCAATTCTGTTATTCCCATTACCCATATAATATTACATTTTAACAGGAAATGCTAATAATACACAATGCTAATAAAATGATAAAGTGCAGATCCTTGCTTTCTAGGAAGGTTTGCAAGGGAGTTTATGGGTTGTTCCTTTTCCAGTTGAAGATGAAGAATTTGAAAAGCCTATTTATTCTGTGCACTCTCTCACAGCAACTCTTAGAAATCGTCCCATCAGATTTCAGGCTCATTCTCACTGCTTCTTACATAATTTTCTTTCTTCCTGACATTTTTAAGTTGAGAAATAACCACCTGCTGAAATCAATACTGAAAACTAAGATAATGCTAGCTATTTTTAGTAAGAATAATATCATCACACTCCTAGCCACCATCTCAAAATTTTCTGACTGGTAGAGAAAAAAAAAAATAAAAAACCACTCATGTTTCACAGCTAAAATCAAAGTTCTGTGCATAAGTTCACCTTTCAAGACAATGGTTTGCACTTAATGACCACATTCATCCACTGATTAAACGCAACTGCTTCCACTTTCCAGACCATGTGACTCTCAGGAAAGCTGCACCATGTTCTTATCATTTCCAAGCTGATATAAAATCACTTTCACATTTTTTACCCCTCCCCTAGAGTATACTAAAATGTAGGGTTTGACTGCTCTTGCATATTGAAGATGTAGTACTTCTAATAACATCACAATATTTCAAATGTATTTGCATAGCTATTTCCTACTGGCACCAGTTACAAAGAAATTAGGAAAAAAAAATAAAACTGATTATGAGGTTTTCTTCACATCAATAATCCACACTAACACTGATGCCAGTAGATTTAAATTTTAAATTATGTAATAATTCCATGATTATAGTGGCTGTCACATATAAAAACTTTAATTAAACTACCCTGTATGCCGGCAATTAGCAAAATTTTAGATACTAATTATTTCAGAAGAATTTATTGCGATAGTGAGGTTGTTTTGGCAAGAGGATATATCAGATCTACAGAGCTTGAAGCTACAAGGTTTGCAGAAATTAGAAAGTACATCTCTGTTGGATGTGTTCACACATGCAGGAAAGTCAGTCTGCATCAGCAGGTAAAGCTAATGAAGAGAGCATATTCCAAAAATATGCATTTCAGCTTCTACATTTTGCATAAAAAGTAGTCTTGTGTTTTGGTCTAGTGAATCTGTTAAAAGAATTTATAGGAACATCTGTAAGAATACGTTACCATGTAATCATCCTACATGATTCAATCATTTAACAAGCTTGAGAACACAAATGGTTAGTTGCCAAAATGCCATTCCTTTCCTTGCATTGTCTTGGTTATTTGCAGCTGGAAAGGGTCAGGTCTAAGTTTGCAAAAGACAATAATATCAGCTTTTCTTCTTGACATTTCCATATATTAAATAAGTATTTAATAACATCTATCTGCAGATATTAAGGTGGAAGAGGGATTCAGATCTGCATTAAGCCACTGTGATTTGATACATCAGACTACCAAAGACTTTTTAACTGTCTTTACCTCTTTTTTACTACTTTTATGCACATTCAGAGAGACAAAGAATGACTCATTCACCTGCTTCAGGCAGTACATAGCACCTGGCTGAACTGCAAAGTTGTCTGAGCCCTTCGTTTCATCGACATTATTTCACAAATCAGGCAGCAATCCAGAAACATGGCTTATCTAAATCATACTGCAAATAAAAGGCAAGACTAAAGTCATTAAGGCAAACCCAGCAGCGTCCATGTACTGGGCATCTACAAGCCTCAAGACGTTGTGTATGAGGCCTTTCAGATGAAATGAGAATGCAAGTAAAGTGAGAAACACAATACTGTCAGTTATTACAGCACTGTACTGCTCAGAGATCCCAGCATGATACTATAAGCACTACACAAACAAGCAGAATTAACTATCCTGACTCAAACAGTTCACAAATTATGTAAATAATAAAAAAGAGAGGGAGGAGAGAACCAAGTTGTTCAAACTTTTCTCTACACGTAAGAGAACTGAAAGGTTTAAAGCAGGCATTATGAAAACTCCTTCATCCAAAGATGATTCTTTTCAAAGCCATAGTATACACATACACACAGAGATAAAGTTTGCCCTTGCTGTAAAATCTTACATAGATCCACAACTTACAGAAGCTATGTCAGTAGCCCTGACATTACTTTTGTTATCAGTGTCTCTTTATCATAAGGAAGGTTTACAATCATTTAGAAATGTGGCAAGATGTCCAGCAAAAAACCTGCCTTTAAAAAAAAGCAGGATGGATCCTGCAATTACAAATAGTTCTGCCCTTTCCTAACGATCACCGAACTAAAGCACTTCACAATATATTCCCTTCTTGGTTTGCTAGCTCCCTTTAATGTGTCTGACCTGACTCTTCTCCACCAAAAATATAGTTTGAACAATCACAGATCTCCATCCCTTTGTTATATTAACAGAAAAACAACTATGTTTTACAATTAAATAATTCCTGATCTTTACCAGTAAAGTAACATAATTCATTCACTTCAGCCCCTGAAGAAACAAAAGAATGGACAATTTTAAGACCAAAGGTCAAAATATATTCAATAAACTTATCTGACCTGTGAATTATCAAAACATAGAGATATTATTAAAGATACATGCTTTCCAACTTGTCCTTATGAAAAACTAACAATGGCTTCCAAACCTGTTGAACAACTTCATGATATTCCTCTCCCATTTAAATTAGTACATACTTCTTCACTTTTATCTAAAAATTGCACTCTAATTAATGGATGGCCTCAATAAAGAGTTTAGTAGTAATTACACTTCGTCAAGTGTTTGTAGGTGTTTGGGTGTAAATTTACATTATTTCCTTTGCAGATTTTATGATCAAGCAGCATTTAACATAAAAATGGATTTGCATCTTACTAGTGAAAACAGAATATGACACATCATAATATGAAATACTGTAATGGCGTCTGCCTTGCAAATCAGTAACCTTTGAGATGCAAGGATTCTCCGTCAAAATTTAAACCAACTGTATTTTCAAAACACAGTCTTGCAAAGGACATCCTAGCTATCCTTTGAAGAATATTAAAGTTTGTTGAAACCACAAAGCACACGTTACTCTTCCCTTCATGGTTCCACAGAACACTCGAAATTATTTACATTATATGTTTAAGGTTTCTCATTTAAAAAAAGGGGCCATAAAAACCCACAAAACTTTAGTTTACTAAAAGTTAAGAACAAAATGCACATTGTTGATATTACACATCACATCTTGTCTCTTTTTTTAATGCAAAAAATCCCCAATTCTTTTCATGGTTTTACATTGCTGCTTCCCATTTCATACACGAGGTTCGAGAGACATTTCAAAGGTAGAGATTATTTTTTCAAGGCTCACTCTCACAAAGCTAATTAAAGCAACTGCCAGGAAGAATAGCACCTGAGTGGTACATAACAGATCCATCAGTCATCCTTACTCCCCCTCATCCATCAATAGAAGGACACACCACAAGCCATAACTGCATATATGAAAAACTCTCCTGCAATAGAAGTTAAATATGCACAGCTTGAAAATCCTCATGTATTAGCATGGAGGAGATTTTATAAGTGAACTATCTCACTAAGTACAAGTAAAAGTATCTGATTAGATGAGAAAGATCAAGCAAACAAAGCACCATCACTGAAATTTAACCACAAAAATATAGGTAAAAGGCACGTATCAGAGTTATAATTACTGTAAAGGATGTAAGCCAGTACTTCAACTCAAATAGCACCACATGCAGGGGCCCATCCAGGGCCGATACTCGAGGTTAGTCTCAGCTTGTAGCTACAAGCTACCACCTGTTGGAGCGTGACTCCCTTCCCACACAGCTCTCTCCAGCCTGTGACACTGGCAGCAGACCACACTCTGTTAGGAGAGGTCCAATGTCACCCTCTACACTGTGAGGAGCGCTTTAGGGAAAGCTAGGAAGTTACATATGTAACTCCATATGCTCCTAAAGCAAGCCAAGTACAACTGTGCACACTGAAACAGGTGTTTCAAGTTTTGGAAGCACAGCAGATTTACAACATAACTTGTATTTTAGACAGTGACAGAATTCAATTTTAGCCTGAAAGAAATGACCACAAGCTGTTGAACTTATCTGTTACAGCCAGCCATAGACTGTCTATCTCAACATCATACAAACACTTTAAGATAAGTATAGGATAATATTTCTAAAGAAAAATAAAACATGTCCATAGCTTCAAAACTCTCTCTCTTAAAACATGTTTTAAGTACATAAAGGTGAAAATAACAACAATATACAAATAATATATAAGATCACATTTGATTCAAAAATCTTAAGAGCTATCCTTCTTTTAAAAAGCATATTATAATGGTTTCTAAAGATTAAACACACTGAAATACGACTAGCAAATTTTAGAAGCATGGTACAAAGAACAATAAGCAACTTTTTTCTCCGCGTATCAAATGCTCTTCTACAGTATTTGCAAGCCAAATATCAAAGCACTCTTCAAACAACAACAAAATCTAAAAGTTGAATTCATCATGATTATACTAGAGCATAAAATAAGACTACTATCAATCCATTTTCTTAAGCAAAATCTAAGAGAATAGCAAAATAGCATGAAGAAATAGAAGTAAGGATTTTGTTAACACCTGGCTTAGAAATCTGAGATATGTGGAAAAACTAACAGTCTTAAAAACAGGCAGTCATGATTTCTAACAGGGTTTCTAACTGTCTCTGGCAAACTACACAACCGAGAAGCACTTTGTTTTCTTATTACAAAATGCTGATCAGATCCATAACCCTGAACAGAGAGCTGCATAATGGACAACTGTAATCCAGCACTGCCAATAATGAATGTAGCAGGAGTCAGTACCAGATCCAACACTTTCTGGAAGGAAAAGACCTGCATCCTCAGACTGATATGAAAACACTGCCTAAACACATAATAATCAAATATTTTCATCTTCTATCACACCAATGCAAGTAGAATACCCCATCTGAAAAGATACTGAACTGCTCTAGCCTGCACTGCTCTCTCTATTAAGTTTTTACAGCACAACAATACCTATTTAACAATATCCACAGCCAGGTTTTCTTTTCATGTGCATTTCTGCAAGACTTGACATTTACAATACTTACGCATTGCAATAAGGTTTCTTTTCATATCCTTTGTAGTTATTCATGTTCAGAGCCATTTTGCAAACTTCACAGTGGAAACATCCTTTATGCCAGTACTGTAAATAAATGTAAAATAGAATTACTTATGGCACTGATGTTTTGAAAGCAGTGTTAGGGTATGGTAAACATAAAAACACAATTACCAGTCAATATTTTGGCCGTGCATTATAGGTCTCTTAACTAAATCAAAATAATTACTTTCATACTAAACCAAATGTGCTTCTGAAACACTCTCACAAATGAAAATTCTCTGCTAAGGTGAATGCCAAGACCCCTGCACGCTGACCTTGCCAGGATAATTTCAAAGATAACTGAAGCAGGAGTTTGACGTTTTGCTCGTTAAAAAAGAAAAAAAGAAAAAAAAAAAAAAAAACCTTCGCCGCTTGCTAAGAATGCAATACTACGCGAATGCAATCACTAACTAATGTGACGGCTGGCTTTTTGGTACACCGCACAGACACTAAATTTAGCACATAATACGGCATTTTCCTCCGTTGGCTTCTACCGCCTCGCCTTGCCTTTCCGGGAGCGGTAATTTGGCGCATCTCTCAGAGCCTCAGTGTTGTTATTTGCGGAGCGACCGCGCTGGGCTTTAACCGGTACCACCGGGGACACCCCCGCGGGACGGGGCTGCCGACGCCCCGGCCACCGTCCCCGCCGAGCCAGCCATGGTGCCAGGGGCAGCAGAAGCCGCCCCAGCTCGGGGAGGCACCGACAACTACACCCGGGAAAGGGCCGCCTCTACAACTTCATCCCTCGGGAAGCCGGGAGGGTCGCGGGGATCCGCCGCCGGCCCCGGGCACCGTCATTCCCGGGCGGGCACCGCGGGGCGCCCCGGCCGCTGCGGCCCCCGCTCGCCCCGCGCCAGCGCGGTGTCACGGCCGCTGC
>VZUI01091415.1:0-10268 GCA_013401135.1 Cettia cetti | reverse complement strand
AAAAACTGCTATTCCTATTCCCAAATCTTTGCCTGAAAGCCCTTAATTGCAAAATTATAGTAATTTGGAGAGAAGGGGGTTACATTCTCCATTCCAGGGAAAACTCCAGTTTCCCCTGGCAGATACCTGTCTCTAAACCAAGACACAACCTCAGCCTGGGCTGAGAAGGAGCACCAGGGCTGGGAAGGCTTTCAGCTCCCCTTGATCACCCATGAGGTCAATTTAAGGATGTCCCACATCTTCCCTGTCACCTGCTGGGCCATTCCAGAGGGATGAGGGTGAGCAGGGGAGAGCAGGGAATGACCCCCAGCTCCCCAACTTACCGGTGAAGGAGCGGCAGAGCTGGAGCTGTGGGGTGGCCTCGCCCTGCACTGAGCTCGAGTCCTCCTTCTGGGACTGAGGGAGAGAAGGACTTCAGTGCTTTGTGACATCTGTTCAAGACACTCCTGCCTCATAAACCAACCCTCTGCAACCCCTCAGGATTCCACTCCCATTCACTTAGCTTTTTCTATTTAAAAATAAACAAAAAAAAAAAAGGAAATATTGCTAAAAATAGACTGAAGAGATGGAAGAGATGGTAGGAAGTATTTGCAGATGCTGATTTGCTACAACTGATGCTGATTGCTATAGAAAATGAGATTGGAAGGGACCTTAAATCTCATCCCTCTGCTGTGGGTGGGGACACCTCTCACAGGACCAAGTTGCTCCACCCAGACTGGCCTAAAACCATTCCAGGGAGGGGGCATGCACAGCTTCTCTGAACAACACTGGAAGCTCTTTATGGACTGTCAAGAATTTAGAAATAAAAACTTAGCCATTGTCAGAAGCTTAAAGAATAAAAATTGCACAATATAGCAATTATGTTTTGAGCTCTGGAAGATGTCTGAGCTTCCCAGGAATGGTTCAGAGGAGAGGATGGGAAGGAGCAGCCCTGGAGCTGAGAGAATGGTGCTGGGAGTGCAGAAGGCAAAGCTGTCCCCAGGATATGGATGTTTCTCACCTTGGCTGTTCCCCACGTTGGCTGCAGGCCAAGGAGGCAGGTAACGAGCTGGCACTAACGAGCTCCCTGTCCTTTCACTCCAGTGCTAATCTCCACCCTCCAGGACAAAAAAATAGGAACGAAAAAAATAAAAATCAGGTAGCACAATGCCGCCTGGATTGTTCTGTGCCTCTGTAAACTGGGAATAAGTCTCTCACGCAGCTGTGATTTGGCACCTTGGTCCAGGAACCCAGACTGCCAAAATAACTCTGGACACCTCCCAGCCTGGTTTTCTGTTTTGTTTCGGTTCGTTCTCCTCCCTCCCCTAACGAGGACCGCTGCCCTCCATCTCTTGTTCTCACTTTTATTGACCATTTTAATAACAATGCCTTCCCAGCTCCGGCAGCAGCGCCTGGCTCCCTGGAAAGCCATTCCCAGGGGCATTTAACAATTCTCAGAGCATGCTCCATGAAAGGGCTCCGACATAATTACCAAAGGCACTGTGTCATTTACGCACATGGCTCACAGGCAGCTCCAAATAAGCTCCTTCTGGGGGAGTGCACTTGTGTTTTGGCAGGAGAAAAGAGGACCAAGTTGCCTGGCTACAGGTGCAAGGATTTTCTGGGTGCTCGGTGGTAAATAAAAGCTGTCCTGGGTCTCAGAACTCGTCCTGCCAGCTCAGGCTGGGCTGGATCCCTGCCTAAAATAAGGCAAGCCCTAAATGCGGCCGGTGCTTGGAGCCAGCAATGATGCACAGCTCCAGGAAGCAGCAGCCTTCAGCAGGAATTTTTGTCCTTAGGCAGTGGAAGGCGAACTTTCTGCTGGAAATAGATAGTCTTGGAGTTAATCCTCTGGGCTGTGGTTCAGAGCTGAAGTCACCTCATTCTCCTGCCAAGGTCCTTCTGCCTGGTGTAAATCATTTAACCTGCTCTGGAAGGAAGAAGATTGTTCTTTTCTTGCTGCTTCTCCCAGCTTTTTCCCCATTTGTTCTCCAAACTCTCCTTGGAGGAGGCTCCACGAGCACCCTCTCCATGCTGTAAAAGCACCTGAAGTCCCTTACACCCCAGACCATTCTGTGACCCTGAGTCACCTCTCCTGGGTGACTTTAGGTGCCTTAGGGGTCTCCTGCACTTCAGGTGCTCCAATCCCAACCCCTCCTGGTTGAATCCTGGTGCTGGCCACAGAGCTGTGTCCATCCTGGAGAGGGCTCCTCTGTGGAAGGAGATGGATTGTCCACTTGCCAAGATGAACTTGGTTCCTCCCCAGCCTGGTGAAGCCACCAACACACACGAGGATGTTCTCCCACACATCCCTGATTTTGTTTGGGGGGGAAAAGATCAACCAGCCACTAATAAAATATGAGTTTAACTGAGCTACAACAGCTTCATATTTAACAGCAAAGCTCTCAGCAGCTTCACTGATAAAGAAAAACAGACACTTGCCAAGTAGAGAAAAAAGGGTTTCTACTGAACCAATGGGATTTTTAAATTATTCCCTCAGCTCCTAGCGCTCAAGGTATCACCAAAGCTTTTTCCAAGACTGGCAATGGAATTGCAGGTGTTTCACCAGCACCACAGGGGTTTCAGTGGCTCTTTGCTGGAAGTTTTCCCTCCCTGGATTTCCAGTTGGGTTTGCAAACACAGTTGTAATGCTTCCATCTCGTGGTGAGATGTAGAATAGAAAAATGTGGGGAGCAACAGCATCCAAGTTTTTCTTGCTGACTCAAAACCTGGAGGGCCAAACCCTTCCCTGTGGGAATACAAAAGATGGAATATCTGACAATCAGAAAAATTTCTAACACTACTGACATTTTTCATTAATAGCTCTTTTTAATCAGGAAAATACCATTTCCTTTTCAATTTGGCATGGAAGAAACATGAGTAGCTGCTTTTTTTTCAGAAAAACTGGTAAGTATTGAGCTGCTTATAATAGGCTAAAATCTACTTTTCAGCTCAGTGTTCCTTCTTTCTCCTGAAAAATTCTGCAATCTGTCCTCCTACAGCACGAAGTAACAGCATTCACCCACCCTCCTTAATATTATATAATATTATATATATATAATTAATATGGCATTAATATTTCAGGGCTCTGTTAGAGCATTATCCCATCACTTTGGGCATCATTTTATTTCTATTCACAGTAAATGAGCCATCTATACTTAAAAATTAGCAGAAAAGCTGCTGGTGACACAAAACAGGACTGGCTTGTCCTTTAGGGCACTGAGGGATGGTTCTTGGGTTAGAGCCACCCTTACAGGTGTCACTGGGATCAGCTCCCAGTATTTGTAATCATCTCCCAGATTGGATAGGACATTCTGATCTAGTGGAAGGTGTCTCTGCCCATGGCAGGGGGTTGGAACTGGATGATCTTTAAGGTCCCTTCCCACTCAAACTATTCTGGGATTTACATCTGCTTCCCTTTGCCTGGGATTAAGCCGAGGTGGCTTCAGAGGAGGGGTGTGAGCAGCACCAACAAGAGTCTCCAACGACACAACAGTCAGTAGTATTCAGCACCAAACTGGCATTTTCCATAATCCACAGGGTACTTCCCACCCTCAGAGGGCATTTTCCATCATCCATGAGTCAGTACAGACACGGAGTGAATCCTACTGCATTTGCAATTGCCCAAAAACTGTTCCGTTCCCCTAAAGCCCAGCTGCAAGCACTCAAAGTAACAGGAGAAACAGCTTTCCCAGACCTCCTGAATTTCCCACCAAATGCAGCAGGGAAGGGGAAAGCAGGAGCACAAGGGTTAACAATCAAATATCCTTAAAGTAGGGAATGTCGTGCTCAAAATCAGCCGGAGTTTGATGTTGCTCTTTTGAAGTTTAATTATACCAAATGTTCTACAGGAACATGCCATGTTCTTGCCTATCTATTCTGAATTGTAAGTACCAATCAGCATGTAAATGATCAAATTAAATCTTTTAAGTTGTTTGCAAGAGCCAGATCACCTTTCTGGGAAGGAAGGGCTGAGCACCAGCAGCATTCGGTGCGGTGCTGCCATTCTCGGTGGGCTCCTCCATGATTGGCACTTCCATAAGAAAATTGGAGTGGAAAAAAGGCCAGGGCACTCCCGAATTCTTGTGCTGTCATGGAAAATTACTATCTAAATAGGGAAGGATAATTTGCTTCCTTCTCAAATGTTATTTTGTTCTCCTCAGTGATGGAGTTTGGCCGCTCAGTTTGGAGATCACAGCTCACACTTGGAAAGTGCTCCAGCTCAAGCCATCAAAGCCTAAAATTCGGAGAAGTGAGTGAAATTTAGGGATGGCTCAGCAATTACTGCAAGCACCAACCCTGCCAGAGCTCAGAGAGAGTCTGGACAACACTTTCAGGCACAGGGTGGGATTCTCAGGGCTGTCCTGCGCAAGGCAAGGAGTTGGCTCAGTGGTCCTCATGGATCCCTTCCAACTCTGGATGTTCTGTGATTCTGCACTGCTGCTGACCTGGACATTTGGGAGCAAAATATGACAAGGGTTACATGATTTTCCTCTAAAGAGTTACAGAGGATGGGAGGAACTGAAAGACCAAACCTGCTCCTCATGCATCATTCCTGGAAACCCCTTTTTTCCATACCTAAACCTTGACCCAGCTTCTCTCACCAATTTCCAACGAGCAGAAGTCTTCACCAGGCACAGACTTTGTATTAAACCCTGTTTCTCCTCTGATTCAGAACATAAACCAACACAGAACTATGCCAGTAGTAAACTGGAAAAAATTTTGTTTCTCACAGGAATCTGGTAAACAAAACTTCCCTCTATTTCACTTCTTTCAAGACTGCCCAGAATTGAAGATGTGCTTAAGAACAAATGAGTAAGAAAGATCACAAAAATGCTTCTGTCCTTTCAAAAGAGTTGAGGGGAAAAAAAACACTGAGCAATTTCAAATATTTACAGTCCCTCCACCAACAACGGGGGAGACAAATTCCTGTCTTTGATGAAATCTCCCAGAAAAGAAAACACAGGAAAACCAGACCTCAGAATCTACAGAGTGAAGCCCCGTCAGTAACATTTGCTCAGTAAAGAACCTTCCCAGCATGGGTGGAACTCTGTGTTCACAAAGCACTGAATGGGGCTGTGCTCAGGATGGCTCCTTGGTTTGCCAGAAGCTGGGTTGGGGAGTTTTTCCTATTCGTGGGAATGAGATTTGGGATAGAGAAACTTTTTAATTTTAAGTTAAATTAACAAGATTAGTCTTTCCAAGGAAACAAACCATCAGCAGCAACCAGGCTGTGGGGAAAGCAGCCTGTGCAGAGTCCTGTGCTCCCTCTTACCTCCTTCCTGGAGCTGCAGGTGTCGCTCCCGCTCACCTCCACCAGCAGGCTCTTGTGCCGCAGGATCAGGATCTCCTTGGCCTGCTCCGTGGGCTCGCTGTCCCCGGGCAGGGTGTGCCTGTTGTACGCCGGGCCCTGCAGGGGACACACGGAGGCTGCTGGACACGGGAGCATCCCTGCATTCCCTCCAGGATCCTCCTCCCTCTGCAGCCACCCCACCCAGCTACGGGCACACACTGATTTAGGAGAGGTGGGGATGGAAAGAGCCACAGAAGGGATGGGACTCTAAACTCTGCCTTTTTTTACGTGAAGTCACCCAAGAAATCACTGAATGACAAGACTGAGTTACACCTGGAAGTGCCAGGGACAGAAGGAGTGCAGTGACTCTGTTCGAGGTGCCTTCACAGCTTCAGCCCCCAATGTTTTGTATTTATCCCACCTTCCCATACAAATCATGCAAACAACGGGAACCATAAATCCTCCTTCAAAAGACACCACCTGGCCAAGTTGAAATCTCCCACTAACAGCAGTGGGAGCTGGGATAATGCTGTCACTACAAGGAGCTAGGCTTAATGCTAGGATTAATGCAGGACTAAGCACAAACTGGTGCTGTGCCTTCATCGTCATCCCTTCATGTCCACAGGTTTCTTCCCAGCCTTATCCCATTCCTTCCCTCAGCTCAGCAAAGGGACAGGAGAGGGAGGCAGATCCCTCTGTGCTGAGCTGCCTCCACCAGCCCCACCCTAAGGACTCTGTATTTTGCATATAATCCATAAAACAACGACTTAGGTGGATTTTAAGGCTAAGTCTCCCTTCAAACAGCAATTCCAATGCACAGCCCCAGGTGCTGTGTGAAACCCCAGACACAATCCATGACACTGCAAGCAGCAAGAGGGGTTTATGCCTTTTAACCACTGGTACCACTTCCATGGCAAAACTGCTGGGTGGATTTAAAAGCTCTGCAGATTAATTCCCACTCACACTTCTCTTCCATGGGTAAAAATGTACCATGAGGATAACCCTATCCCTGCCTGGCCTAGGAGCTGCTGCTGGATCTGCTAACCCTGTGCCTGAAGTTCCACGTGCTCCTCCTTTCTCCTTTTCACTGCCGGGTACCAATGCCGAAAATATTCCATGAAATTATAGGCTGACTGGGTGAACCTTTCAAAAGCTGTCAGGCAGCAAACAGAAATGTGCCACTGACTTGGAAACTGGATCTGGCTCCACACATCCAACTATTCTCTGCTCACAAAGAGACATCCTGGGTAATTATGGAAATATTCATAACATCTGCTTGGGCTCTTCGGATAACCAAGGAAATTCGTGCTATTGGACATTTAAAATATGGATTGAGGGAAAAGTTATACCGTCCTCCTGATCCGGTACAGGTTCCTTGCCAATATTTCCTGCATGTTGCCCAGGACATCAGGATTTGGAGTGTCCTCCAATTTTTGATCTGTTGTGGCAGTCCTGTCACTGCTGCTGCAAAAGGAAAGCAGAACACCTTATTTTGGAAAATGCACAAGAAGTGCATTCTCAAGTCTCAGTGCTCCTTTGGGATCCCACCACAGCCAACACGGCCAACAGCTCATCCTTGCAGATGGAGCTCAAGGCAAACCAGGAATCTGGCATTGCATCAGAGCTGGGTTGTCCATGTGCTCCCTGGTGGATAAAAGAGCCATGGGGAGTTGTGGCAGAGCAGAACCACCTGTAAGGTGGTTGAATCATCTCTGAAGTGGCCATTCAGAACATTTAACAGTGCAAACCCAACCAAAATTGGGCAAGAGCCTCTTCCTCAGAGCACCATTTCCCTGTAACTTGTGGGGATACAGGTGACCCTCCATGTGCCACCATCAGTGCCGGGTGAGGCTCATCCAGCCCCTCATTTTTAGCCCCCAGCTGCTGAGTTTGAGCTGGTGTTTGCTCACAGGAAGGAGGGGTGGGCTGGGCCGTGGCCCAGCTGCCCAGCCTGGGCCAGCTCGATGGCGTGTTTGCGCTCCAGCTTCTCATAGAGCAGCACGATGCTGGACTTGGGCTGGTCGTACTCCCTGAGCAGGATCTTCTGCAGGTATTTGCTGTTGAAATACTCCAGTCTGTTGGAGAACAAAATGAGATGGGTTTAGCCTCTCCTCTGACTCCCCAGCATCAACAGACCTGAGCAAGGCAGCAGGGTCATAGCCCATGGCTGCCCCATATTCCATTAAATTCCATTATATCCCATTAAGTCCTCCTCAGAAATCGATGGTCCAAGAGGTCAGTCCCTAACTATTTCTGCATTACAGTACATGAGTCAAAATATTAAAACTTTACTAAATACAATAAAAACTTCTCAAAAGTGCCAGATATATCATGAACTCTTCTAAAAATGCTACAAGCACATGCTGCAGCCACAGATTTAAACACTTCCAGATTGCCTCTTGAGCCATTTCCTCTTCTTTTCTGCTCAAATCTTTGAATAATTTAGGTTGGAAAAGACCTCTGAGATAATCTATCTCTCTAGGATCTGCTCACAAGGAGCCAGGATGCTCCTCAGCAGCAGTGACTCCCATACCCTCTAGTGGCACTTCCAAGCATGAGCATTCCTAAAAAATCTCTACAGGCTGCATCTGTGTCTGAACCACCAAGGAATTAAACCTGGTAGGTAGTCTTTTTAGTATATTTTATGGTATTGGTAATTTTTTCAATCCTGATGCATTTTTTTAAATTTTAAAATTTACAAACTCCCAGAATTTAATTAAAATTGAACACTTTACTACAGAAATCTGTAGAGATCCTCTATAATTTCAGTCCACAATAAGCAGCACTGCAAATTCAGCTCTTTAATGTTAACTGTGCACAGCCTAGGACAGGCTGCATGTCACAGCCATGGCACTTCCAGCAGATTTCTGTGGGCAAGAAGGGACAAACAGAACAGGAGAGGAGAAAGGATCTTTTTAGGGTGATGCACAGGAGGTGTCTGCAAGCAGGGAAGTGCCCTGAAAACCTGGTGTCCCCTTGAACAAGGAAATGCTGCCACCCTGCCACCTCCCTTGTGCCACGAGGATGAACCCAGCAGCCCACAGCAGAAACTCTGGGAATAGAAACCAACCTCCTTTCTTTTCCTACACATGTACACAGTTGTATTTTGGCAAATCCTTACTTGTCTTTCCAGTAATACTGTCCCCAGTGTCCAGATATATCTTCAATTCCAGCCAGCAAATGATCCAAGAACTAAAGAGGAGAGAGGATTTCACTCTACGCCAGTTGCATATGTGATGAACCCAGCCAGAAAACAGCAAAAGCCACACACACAACAGGGGATGCCTCCAGCTCAGGATATGGAGCTGGGAAACAAGGAGAGAAGGCACTGGGCTAATTCTCCATCCACTCATCCAGTGGTGCTGGAGTACAATCACTGATTTGCTTTCAGGTATGGGCCAGCAGAGAATAAATCCTGAGGGCCATGAATCTGCTCTCTGTGATAGGCACAGGAGGGCTGATGGCTCCCTTGTTCTGCCCTCTGGGCCTTGACCTGCAGGAAAGGCTCATTTTGGTGTGTTTGAGGACAATTTGTCTCAGGAAATCAGTATCTTCAGGATATAAATGAAGGTAGCACATAAACACTGATTTGACTTGAATAATAAATACTGCCTTCTCTCAGACACTTCCCACTAAATGAAATCAGCATATCATACTTCATATAAATACAATATTATTGTTTAAAATTATATTAAAAAATCCCAGCCTGGGTGGGTTTTCCACCTAAAAGTTAAATCCCTGTAGTTTCCCAAGCTCCTTTCTCTCCTAATGGAAATCCTTTCCATCTCTAAACTGGGAGAGAGAGGGCTCTGTTCTGCTGCCCTCCACACCCAGGTACTGATGACCCTGGAACTTTCTACAGCTCTAAATTTTTAAAACCATCTTTTTTGGGGGGTCAGAGAAGGAAAAACAGAACAGCTGACTCAGCCCTGCAGCCTGGTGTGGGTCTAGTGCCCTCACATGGCTGTTGGCAGCTGTGTGTTCCACAAATATGACATTGGAGGGAACCACCATCCCATCCCTGAGAGTGTCCCAGCCAGGCTGGACAGGGCTTGGAGCAACTAGGGATAAGGGACAGTGTCCCTGCCCACGTCACGGATGGAATGAGATGAGCTTTGAGGTCCCTTCCAACCCAAACTACTCTGATTCTCTGGAATTACACTTACAGACTCTGATCATCACTCCTGTGAGCAAAAATATCCCAGCTATCCAGATGGCAAAATAAATTTGAGGAAGAAAACTGCTTCTGGCTTCTGCATCCCTGATTTCCAACTACCTGAATTTTTACCTTCTCAACTTAATTGGTGCATGGCCATTTTCAGCTCACACCTCCTAATAAACACATTTCTGAGATGATTTACCATTCACATCCTAACAAAAGAACAAAGTCTTCTCTGTTCATGGCTGGAAAAAGTTCCTCAGCCTCCTGAGCTATTGTGTTAACCTCAGACAAAGCCCTGCAGTCTGACCCCATTGTGATGATGCCAAACAGGTTTTACAAATGTCCTCAGCCCCGATGGCTTTATTGCTAAAGAAAACAGTGACAATAATATTCCTGAAGGATCTATACCCACAGAAAAGTGGCTGGGATTGAACAATTAGATTCAGGAATACATTAATTTTCCATTAGATGCAGGTGCTAATGGAAGCATTAAAGCTCAGCTGAGTGGGAGAGCAGCTGATCTCACGGAGTTGAGCCTCTCCCTGAAGTCTTCTATGACTACAAATACCAACATTTGGGCAGTCAGAAAAAAGGGAATGAAATCCCACCTTTGGGTTATGGATGTAGAATCACAGAATGGATTGGGTTGGATGGGACCTTACATCTCATCTCATTCCAGCCCCTTCCACTGTCCTTGATGGCTCCAACCTGGCCTTGAATAATTCCAGGGACAGTGCACTTCAGAGGTTCCCTTCAATACAGCACCAATCTTATTCTCCCTTTCCTCTTTTTTTTTTTTTTTTTTTTTTTTTTTTTTGTTGAATTATCCGAACC